>APFE031131396.1:56335-95747 GCA_000404065.3 Pinus taeda
ATACAATGCAAAACTAAAAAAAAAGATTAAAAAAAATCAACTTCTAGGCAGTTGTGTCTTGCACCCCAAGACGATCCCACAAAAAGTGAAAATTATGCTCATGGTGAAGATGTTGGCAGGGTGCTCAGAACTAGGACAATATTGCAGATCAATGGTCCCATCATGATGAATCAATTTTTTGATGTAGTGCATGTGGATATTGATATGTTTGGTTCGCTGCCACTATAATAGATCTTTGCAAAACCTCTGTGTACTCTGAATGTTGTAACTTATGACAGTCGAATGATGGACAATGATAACAAGTTTGGAAAGGAAATGTTGCAGACAAATGACCTGAATGACAACATTGATTTCTCCTTTGTACGTGGCCTTTGTTGATTATAAAGTAATGGAAATATGCTTCTTTCTTGACCAACAAATGGGATTGGATCCCAAACTAAGTACGTAACCAGAAGTTGACCCCTTCTTTGTAAATGGATATGGAGGAAGAAGCTTCCTTTTCAAAAGCATAAGTATCAACTCCCTTTTTTGGATCAAGGATTGATTCTCCTTATCCATGGTTGCATGCCAATATGGATTCCATGCAACTTGAGCATGTGTTTGACGATCAGATGCATGTACCATAAATGCATGCATGGGCATGCCTATCTCTAGGGATGCATGCATGTCCATGCATGGATTTAGGGATGCCTTCGTGGATGTATGCATGTTGTTATAGATGCATCCTTGGATGCATGCATGGCTCTGTGGCTAGGAGTGCATGTGGTGCATCATCAAATTGAGACCTTTTCATATCTGTATCTTGAATGTCATTATCAATAGTAGAGGAATCAAAGTCCTCTTCTATGTTTTCAAAATAATTATCTCCATTTGTAGTAGAGTCTTCATCACCAAAGAAGGAAGAGATTTCCTCATGCACAACGTCTTCGTTATTAGACAAGATAAAATTCACATACATAACAACTTCATCATCAATAGAAGAAGTAGAGTCTTCATGTGCAACACCGTCTTGAGAATATTTTCCCACATTGTTGAAGAAGTCTTCATCGGTTTCATGACTTCTATGATAGATCGGGTTGTCTATTTCCAAATGGTGCTCTTATAGATCATCTTCATCATCAAAGAATATTTTCAATGTAGGCCAGATTTCATGTGGTGATTCAATATCTATGATGTGAGAAATAATATCATGAGACATAGATAGACACAATCATCCCTAAGACATTTTAGATTTGTTAAGCCAATCTAACTTCGCATCCTCTATCATTGGTTCTGTCTCAATTCCCATGACTATCTGGTACAAGACTTTGCTCCTAAGATGAAGAAAAATCATTGGCTTCCATTCATAGTAATTGTACGAAGTGAGAATGGTGGAAGTCAGCAATTCCATTCTTTCACCAATTCAATTCTCTGATAGATTTTACCACTTTCAATTTGTGGAAAATTCCAATGCTTTCAATCTCCTAGTAATTTCCAGTGCTTTGATATTCTAAAACCTGTATAAAATTGTTCATGCACCTTCTCCAAGCCCCTCGTCGCTCTGATACAATGTTAAATTATTAGAGCTTGCATATGTAAGGACCTAGTTGGAGAATAATTGGATAAACTTGCAATAATTGAGAAAATATGGAAGAGGGAATGAATTATGTATATTCAATAATGATGAAAGAATTAATCCATAAAGAAACTAAGTTAAGATTAACTGCATGCAAGCACTAATGTTAACTAAAGCTAACTAATTCTAGTTAAATCCAACTAAATCTAAGTGTGCTTTGTGCTATGTTAATGTTCATGTACACCAACATTGTTGAATTTCAAGGAAGTGAATGCTAGTGGAGTTTGATTTCCTTTCACTCTTTGTATTTTATTCGAGTTTGGGTCTATTTCTTCCAAATTTGTTTTTAGTTATATGATCTTTCATTAGCAAGGGACAACACCTATTTTCTATGAACATCTTTGCATAGAACTAAAATTTGAATAACACTAGTTAGAACAAGAAGAATACATGCATTAAAACTTAACCATAGGCTCATGATTCTCAGCCTTTGCTCCTCTGCATTAAAAGATCAGGCAAGCTAATATTTTGTGCCAGACCTGGTTATCTTTTGGTTATTACTATACACTAAACGAAAACCATGACAACCTATGGAAATTTAAATGTAAATTGTAAGAAAAAAATTGTTAAATTTTAAGTGCTTAATGGTTTCTTTTAGGTTCCCTATAGAGACCTTGAGTAAGGCCCACTCAAGATTGCTTAAGGGACTTTCTTTGCTATTTTACTTCATTTTTACAATAGTTTTTAGTTGGTTTTAACATTATATGTTGTTATGTATTTTTTATGCAAGTATTTCAGAGTTTCCTATAGCAATTTTATTACATGTCACTTTAATAGGTTTAATCAATGCTCATGTCACTTCACCATTAGATGATTTAGTTATATTTTTACAATAATATTAATTAAATTTACTTTATCGCATGTCATTCCAACCAATTTAATTATGCACATTCATTTTTTGTTAATTTCTATTGTAACCTTCTTTTTCATGCTTATCATCTTTATCTCATCTCATGACTTCTAAGGTGATAACTCGGTGGCATCCTTGGTTAATTGTGGAGCCCCCCATCCCCTTAAGAACAATGGAAAATACTCTCACTGCCCCTTACTTTTGATGATCTTGATTTAGGCTATAAAGAGTGTAGAACCACCAGCCTTCAAAGGTGAAGGAACAAGATATTAGAAGCTATGATTGGGCATCCTCCACACTATTATAATAGTTCCTAGATTCCTATAGTTACCATCATTCATTCCTAGTAGATATATAGCCATGAATAGGGTTTTATAGTCCACCAAGTAACATGATGATGAGGATGATTTTTATGTTATGACACATGCAATTACTCTCTATAGAGGTCTATGTTACACCAAACATAGTGACTATAATAACCTCCTTTTCTTCCCTTAAGAAAGGGATTGATAGTCATGAATGGGACAACAATATTCAAGTTAGCCTTAAAATCCTTACATCATATTGTACTAGTGTGGTTTGCACATAGGATGCATAATACCTTATCAAAGTAACATATTCCTAGGTTGAAAAATTAAAGTCAGATAAGGAGTTAAAAACTCTTTTAACAATTCTTTGACATACACACACACACACACATAGTATGTTTCTCTATACAACATTATGTGTATATTTAATATATATTTTATAGATAAATGAATCATTTTATGAGTTTTTGTATCATTGGTTGAATCATAATTCATTCTCGTGTTCATTTATTTATTATAGTTATTAATATTTGTCTTCCTCGTCCATTAGAGTGGTATCAAAGAGGTTAGAGGGCATGGGTGGTTGTGAAGCAGTTATATAATCATTTAGAGTAGTGATTCATTATTGGGCATACTAATATGAGAGTTGTGAGCATCTGATTATTGCAATTCATTGCAAAGAAGCTACCACTTTTATATGTTGCATGACCTAACCCAACATTACAACAATATAGAGCTATGTTGGAGTTGATTGCCTCTATAGTTAGGGTTCTTTCCTAAATGACAATTTGAATTGTTTAATTCCTAGCCAACCCTACTTCTGATTGTCATCATTGCAAACCCTAATCACTAATATTTTATTTGCTATCGTTGATTGATTTTGTTGAGCCACTTGAAACATAACGAAAAGAAAAGTGTAGCCATTGATGCTAAGCCACCAAAATCAAAATCATTAGGGCTAGGTACCTTAGAAAAATCAAGAAAGAAAGTCAACTATTAGGGTGAATTGCATTGAAGAAGTTGATAAAAGGAGCCATTGAGAGTTTTTTTTTGTCTTTTTAAATGAGTTTTCTCATGAAGATATTGGCATGAAACCTAAGGTTGTCAATGATACCAAATAGGAACCAAGTTGAAGTGATTTAATCAAAAAAAGAAAGGTTGATTTATAGCTAGAGGGAACAAGATTTTTTTGGTTACATCGTTGAAAAGGTAAGTGGTTACCATTTTATCTCCTTTAGCATCTAGCAATCTCTTTTATTCTTCTTTTACTAGGGTTCATTTCGTGATTGAAATTCAAAACCCAAGTGATTTCTTGCAACATTTATGCATTGATTTATGTAGTATCTAAGATTCCTCTATTTTTGAAGCTCGAATTTGTTTGGCCTTTTTAAATTGTCTTTAGTAAAAGAACATGAAAAAATGGTTCCAAACAAAATGTATGTACAACAAAGGATACCCATTATCATAAGGAAAAATTTTGAATTTTTGGAAAACAAAATGAGAACATTATTATGCTCTTAAAATTTTTGGGATTTTACAATTCATGCATATGAAAATCTAGTTAATAAGGATAGAGAAAACCTTTACAATTTCTTATAAAGATCAACTTAATGAAACTTGCAAGAAGGATGTTAGAGTTGCACTCTATATCATCCAAAATGGTCTGGATGACAAAATATTTCTCAAGATCTCAGTGAAAAAATTCTCAAATATACCTTGGGACAATTTAGACACCAACTATCAAGGCATTACTAAGTAAAGACAATCAAGTTTCAAACGTTAAGAATAGATTTTGAGAATTTTAATATGAAGGAGTCAGAGCCAATGGACCAATTTATGACTCAAATCATCAATATTGTAAACCAATTAATAACGAAAGGTGAATAAATTTTAGATTAGAAAGTGATAGAAGAAGTTCTTATAACCTTGTCAAAGAAGTTTGATGCAATGGTTTTAACCATTGAAGAGTATAAGGACTTTCAAATATTCATTGATAAATGATTTTTTGGGATCTTTATTGTCCTATGAACCAATAATAAACAAGAATGATGATTCTTTGCAAAATAGAATCAAATCTCAGTTCTATATTAAAAGGTAGAGGAAGATCAAGGTTAAGAGGCAGTGGCAAAAGTAGTAGATGTAGTGACCAAAGAGATGATTTAGAACAAGAAACAAGACAATATCAAAACCCTAATAGATCAAGTCTCGGGAGAAACAATAGAAGCTCATAACTAAATTGACTTGTGTCCAAATTGGCATGTTTTCAACGCCCATTTATAACCTTTTTGTGTTGGAATTATGGAAAGTTGGCATTGATGTCAACTCAAGATTGTTTCATGGTGTGACTACCACTAAGCCTTGTATCATTGTTGTGACATAATGTCGATATTATTGATGTGTTTTGGACTTGCAGAAATTCTTAATATCATGATTGTAGGTGTTTGACATAGGTTGGAAGTTGAGATGATTGAAAGAAGGAGAAATTGGTTGAGTAATATAGACTATTTTTGGCTTACTTCTACGTGCCCAAATGTTGCAGTCTTGCTTCTTCCTGATCACGGAAATCGCCTCTGGCTTGTTGTGATGTGCTCGCAGCACTGCCTGTAGGTGGTGAAATGTAAAACTACATGTTTTACCAACAACTTGCCCAAGGTATTTGTAAATTTTTCTTAGGGCTATATTTTTCTTTGCTTTAGATAATTGAATTTCATCATTTACACATTGAATTCACCCCACAACATCCTAACACTATTTACTCTTACAACATTATCCAACAACACCTACAATTATATAGAAAGAACAATATTATCAGCAATGAAACATAACATAAAGGAACAATAGAAGAAAATCATTTACACATAGAGACACCAGGATTGGTCAGAGACTAGGGAAAAACCCCACAAGAGGGAAAACTATTTCAAATTATTCTTCTTATTAGATTGTAATTGAATGTTTTAGCAAAGAGAGAGTACAATGATCCATATCTTCATCCACAAAGATATCTATAAAAATCAACTAAAAAACATTCAAGAGATGAACCCAACAATGCTAATAAGAAAAACCCTGATTCAGAAGCTTGTAGTCAAATGTCAAACTCTAAACTTATTGTAATTTAGTGGTTAAACTATCAACAAGGATAATCATCAGATATTATTCGAGAATGCAAGTTGACTCATTATTGTTATTCAAGGAAAACCGTGTTGCTTGGAATTACCCCTCTAGTGGCCCATAAGGGGGTAGGATTTCACTCCTACCAAATTCCACTAGGTCTTGAGCCATTAACTTGTTTACTTAAGTCTAAGGAAGACCAATGCTTAGCCTATCAAAAACAGTTTTAAGACATACTCCAAGCCCATGTTCCATTATCTGTAGGTACTTTGATGAATTATGCGTTAGAATTTTTTTGTTGTAAATTAATATTTTAGTTGTAATTTATAGAAGAGTTCAGTGGTTTACATTGTTTGTATAAATATAAAATAGTATAAATATAAGATAAAAAGATATAAGACAACATAAAAAAATATTTACTGGAGTTTAGTTATAGTTATTTTAGGTTTCTCTATAAAACATTATGTGTGTATATAATATATGCTTTGTATATCAATGAATCATTTTATGGGTTGTTGTATCATTGGCGAATCATAATTCATTCTTGTGTTCATTTGCGTATTACAGTAATTAATATTTGCCTTCGTCCTCCATTAGAGTGGTATCAGAGAGGTTGGAGGGCAAGGGTGCTTGTGAAGTAGTGGTATAATCATTTGGAGGAGTGATTCATTACTAAGCATACTAATATGAGAGTTGTGAGCATTTCATTGTACTAATTCAATGCAAAGAAGTTGCCACTTTTATATGTTGCATGACTTAACCCCACATTACAACAATAGAGAGCTATGTTGGAGTTCACTGCCTCTAGAGTTAGGGTTATTCCCTAGATAAAAATTTGAATTGTTTAATTCTTAGCAATCATATAATCATTTAGAGGAGAGATTCATTATTGGGCATACTAATATGAGAGGTGAGCATCATATCGTTGTAATTCAATGCAAAGAAATTGCCACTTTTATATGTTCCATGACCTAACCTAAGATTACAATGATAGAGACCTATGTTGGAATTGATTGCCTCTATAGTTAGGGTTCTTCCTAAGATGACACTTTGAATTGTTTAATTCTTAGCCACCCCTACTTCTATTTGTCATCATTGCAAACCCTAGTCACTTTGCTATCATTGATATATGTTGTTGAGCCACTTGAAACATATTGGAAAGAAAAATGTAGCCATTGAGATGGGTAAGACACCAAAATAAAAATCATTAGGGTTAGGTACCTTGGAAAAATTACAAAAAAAGTCAATTATTAGGGTGAATTGCATCAGAGAAGTCGATAAAAGGAGCCATTAAGATTTTTATTTTTATTTTTTTTCTTTTTAAGTTAGTTTTCTCGTGAAAATATTGGCATGAAACCTAAGGTAGTCAATGATATCAAATAGGAACCAAGTTGAAGTGATTTAATTTACAAAAGAGAGGTTGATTTGTAGCAAGAGGGAACAATTACTTTTTTGGTTACATTGTTGAAAACGTAAGTTGTAACACCCTCCTCCCACATCCACCCAAGTAACCATGCCAACCTAGGTAAACATGAGACAAGAGGCTACTATGATTATATTCGACCTCCGAGGTGACCTTAAAGAAGTGGAATCAACGGAACATCACACACAGTCATCCAAAATCATCCCAGAACCTTCATGAGATAAGTCAACCACTCAGGCAGCCTGTCCTTGGGTCCTACTGTTGTTTTAACCAACTTAGGCCAGAGTAACGCTCCCCGAACACTGCCAAGGCAAATTATAACGCTCCCCAAACACTACTGAGGTGAGTTAGTCTCTATGCTAATGCTCTGTTTTACTAGCATTCCGAGATTTGAGCCGCCTATTTCGGCCCTGAGCCCGGGACATTGCCCATAATGGAATGATCACTTCAAATTAGTAAGAATACAAGGAAACAAGGATGAAAAATCAATAAGCTAAACAAGACCATAACCAGATCCCTACTAGCCATGACAGACATTTTGTCAGACATGTCATCAACATGTAACCGACAGGTGTAGACAACAAAATTAAGTGTAGGGATCTCATAATTATCTGAGAATCACCATGAACCATTGTTTTCTCATGTCATTTGCTACCTTATCATTTATTAGATCATAGATACATTATCCATTCAGATACAAGTAAAAATGCATTGAGAACCATACATAGTTACTGTTAGAAAATATACATATAACAAGCATAATAGGAATATAAATACAATGGACATACCAGCCATCAAAATCCATGTATACATTAGTACTTTTACACATGAAAATCAAGGGAATGAATTTCTCATTAATGAATGCAATGAACCAACTGGAGATGGGACTACCACATTCCACCCAACCATAGATTGGTTGAGCCAAGTCTCTCTTCAACCAATCCTCCATGTGCCATATTCCAAGCATGAATGTGGGATGCATATAACATATTAAAAAACACCAATCAATGTGGATGCCACTGGATTTCTTCACCTACACCATGAGGGATTGGAGTGCCTTCTAGTCTCTTAAGTTTTACCGTGCATCCATAGTTTGATCTAGGGATCACTAGGCCCTAAACCGAGATGTACTCTCCAGGTTTTATCGTGCATTCCATCCCGTAACCTCTTGGATTTCATATATCTAGCCATTCACCGGCAAGGATTCCTAGGCCCACCGAGGCACACAATCTGGCTTTACTGCAACCCACAGTCTAGTTCAGGGGTTACTAGGCTAGTGGATTCATGATCCTCAATCTGGTTCAGGGACCACTACACAATGTGTTTTTCAATTTGGATATCCACCCCACTCAACTTCAAATCCCATTCGACCATCCCACATAAACGGAATGAGAGAACCCATCTCATCAAAGCTATCAGGAAATGGCAAGGCTAGGCTGAAAATACTGTCACACCTGGAAAAACCCATGCCATGGTATTAAAGAAACACATTCAATCCCATGTATGCCAAATCTAGTAAGGAAAATACACATTCAAGTCAATACCTGCAATGAAGCCTACTATAGCTGCTTGATCCTGCCTTTCCCTTCTTGGTCGTTGCCTCCTCTTGCCTTCTTTACCTTTCTTGCTCCAATACCAAAGTGCTCCAAGAAAACTCTAAGTGTCCAAGAGTGAGAGAGAGAGAGAGAGAATAATGAGAGTGCTCCAACATTGAACAGACAAAATTTTACATTCACCAAACTTTCCAACTGATCCTCATAAGCCTTTTTATCAACGAGGCCTCCATTTTCTTCATTTTCCATTATTTTCCTTCATTTTCCTTCTCACATGCAACCCTTCACCTCCCTTTTCTCCTAATTTCCATAAATAAATTTGCCAAAAATATAAATTTTCCCTCTGAAAGCCTTATCCATTGCCTTTGCCAATTTCCTTATCCATAAACAACCAAATGAACACCCCCTAGGATGTCTTTCCCACCATTCATCTCGGAGTACGTGTCCCATCAACCATGGTCTTATATATTTTTACATGGAATTTTCACTAGGGTTGTTAGATGATTAGTTCCCATTTGATCTCCTTTAGCATCTAGGAATATTTTTTATTTTATTACTAGGGTTCATTTCTTGAATGCAAAACCCAAGTGATTTCTTCCAACATATATGCATTGATTTATGTAGTATCTGAGATTCCTTTATTTTTTAAGATCTAATTTGTTTAGAATTTTTTTATTGTCTTTAGTAAAAAACAACATGAAAAGATGGCTCCAAAAAATATATGTGTACAACAAAGGATACCCATTATCATAAGGAAGAATTGTGAATTTTTGGAAAACAAAATGAGAACATTATTACGTTCTCAAAATGTTTTAGATTTTGCAATTTATGTATATGAAAAACTAGTTAATCAGGATGGCTTTAAGATTTCTTATAAAGATCAACTCAAATAAACTTGGAAGAAGGATGCTAGAGTTGCACTCCATCTCATCCAAAATGGCTTGGAAGACAAAATATTTCTCAAAATCTCAGTGAAAATTTTCTCAAAGATAACTTGTGACATCTTAGGCGCCAACTATGAAGGCATTACTAAGGAAAGTTAGTCAAGTTGGAAACACTAAGAATGTATTTTGAGAATTTTAAGATGAAGGAGTTAGAGTTAACAGACCAATTCATGACTGAAATCGTGAATATTGTAAACCAACTAAGGATGAAGGTGAAGAAATTTTAGATCAAAAAGCGATAGAAGAGGTTCTTAGAACCTTGTTAAAGAAGTTTGATGCAATGGTTTTAGCCATTAAAGAGTTTACATACTTTGACATATTGATTAATAAATGAGTTATTGGGATCCTTGTTATCCTATGAACAAATAATAAACAAGAATGATGATTCTTTGGAAAATGCATTCAAATCTCAGTTTCTATCTTAAAATATAAAGGAAGATGAAGGTTAAGAGGTAGGGGAAAAATTAGTAGATGTAGTGACCAAAGAGATAGTTTATAACAAGAAACAAGACAATATCAAAACCCTCATAGCTCAAGTGACAGGAGTAACAATAGAAGCTCGCAGTTAAATTAACTTGGGTCCAAATTGGCATGTTTCCAACACCCATTTATAACATTTTTGTGTTGCCATTATGGAAGGTTGGCATTGATGTCAACTCGAGATTGTTTCATGGTGTAACTTTCATTGAGAATTATATCATTGTTGTGATATAATGCTAGTATTATTGATGTGTTTGGAGCTGTAGAAATGCTTAATATCATGATTGCAGGTGTTTGGCAAAGGTTGGAAGTTGAACTGATTCAAATAAGGAAAAAATGGTTGAATAATATAGACTATCGTTGGATTACTTCTTGATGCACATGGCACTTGCATAAGTGTTGTAGTCTTGCTTCTTCCTGATTGCATATATCGGCTTTATCTTGTTGTGATGTGGTCACAACATTGCCTGTAGGTGGTAAAAAGTAAAACTATAGGCTTTAACAACAAATTGCACAAGGTATTTGTTAATTTTTCTTAGGGCTATATTGTTATTTTCTTTAGATAATTGCATTTCATCATTTATACATTAAATTCACCCCACAACATCTTAACATTATTTAGTCTTACAAAATTATCCAACAACATATGCAATTAAATAGAAAGAACAATATAATCATCAATGCAATGGAATATAAAGGAACAATAAAAGAAAAGCATTCACATATAGAGACACCAATATTAATCGGAGACCAAGGAAAAAACCCATAAGGGGGAAAACCCTTTCAATTTATTCTCCTTGTTAGATTTCCATTGAATGTTTTAACAAAGAGGGAGTACAATAATCCATATCTTCATCCACAAAATTATCTAGCAAAATCAACTAAATAACATTCAAGAGATGAACCCTACAATGCTAATAATAAAAACCCTTATTCAGAAGCGTGTGATCGAATGTCTAACTCTAAACTTATTATAATTTAGTCATTAAACTAGCAGTGAGCATAGTCATTACTAGCTTCTATTCTAGAATCCAAGTTGACTCATCATTGTTATTCAAGGAAAACCACTCCACTTGGAATTACTCTATTGATGGCCTATAAGGGAGCAAGATTTCACTCCTACCAAATGCCATGGGGTCTCTATGCATTAACCCGTTCCCTTAAGTCTGAGGAAGACCTATACTTAGCCAAGAAAAAAAGTTTTAAGACATACGCCAAGCCCATGTGCCATAAGCTATAGGTACTTTGATGAATTATGTGTTAGAATTTTTTTTGTAAATTAATATTTTAGTTGTAATTTATAGAAGAGTTTAGTTGTTTATATTATTTGTGTTATATTATATTATATATATATAATATATATATATATATATATATATAGAGAGAGAGAGAGAGAGAGAGAGAGAGAGAGAGAAGAGAGAGAGAGAGATCAATTATAGTTATTTTAGGTTTCTCTATGAAACCATTATGTGTATATATAATATATATTTTGTAGATTAATGAATCATATTATGGGTATGGGTTTGAACAACCTTGGTCAAAAAATCCATGTAATAAAGTTAATAAAGGAAAAATAAGACCATGGTCATGGGACACATACCAAGATGAATGTTGGTAAAAACATCCTGGTGTAGTTGTTCATTTGGTTTATTATGGCTAAGGAAATTGGTAAAGGAAATGGAAAAGGCTTTGGAAAGGAAAGAGGCATTAATTGGAATTTTATTTATGAAAATAATAACAATTAGGAGAAAAGGAAGGTGAAAGGTCACAGATTGCATGTGTGGAGTAAAATGAAGGAAAATAATGGAAAATTGAAGAAAATAGAGGCCTCGTTAATGAAAAGGCTTCTAAGGATCAGTTGGAACCTTTTGACAGTTCAGTTTTGGAGCTCTCTCTATTTTCTCTCTCTCTCACTCTTGGACACTTGGAGCATTCTTGGAGCACTCTAGCATTGGATCAAGGAAAGAGAAAGAAGGACACAAAAGGCAAAGGGAAGCAAAGACCAAGCCAGGGAGAGCAGGATCAAGTAACCACAGTGGGATTACTTGCAGGTATCAATATACATGTGTGATTTTCTTTCTATATTTGGCATGTGTGGCACATGCATGTGTGTATTTGGTCCTCTTGATGTCATTGGCATGGATTTTTCTAGGTGTGACAACGATTTTTAGCCTTGCCTTGTCATTTCTAGATAGCCATGGTGTGATGGGTTCTATTTTATTTGGTTAAGATGGATTTCTAGATAGTTTCAAAACTAAGTGAGGTGATCTTAGAAGTAGAACACAAGGCCTAGGAATCGTTGAACCGAAGAAGGTGGGATTGTGGTAAAGATGGATTTTGTGTACCTCGATGGGCTTATGAATCCTCGACCAGTGAATGATGGAATATACGATAAATCTTAGAGGCTTGTGCCCTCGATCAGGCCTAGGAATCTTCAGTCGGTGAACAGCGAGATATACGATAAAGCCTGGAGGGTGGAGTCTCGATTGGGCCTAGGAATCCTCAACCGATGAATGGCGCAATATATCGTAAATCTTAGAGACTAGGAGGTAGACAAATTCCTCATGGTGTAGGTGGACAATTGTGTGGCATTCATGCTTCTTTAGGGCCTAATGATCTGATGGGGATTGCAGTAAATCCCATAGATACTTGGATTATTTTTGTTGCGAGTCCCACATTCATGCTTGGAATATGGCACGAGGGTAATAGGCCGAAACAAATATTTGGTTAAGCTAATCTATGGTCGAGAAGTTTGTGGAAGTCTCAGACCTAGTTGGATTATGCATTCATTAATAAGAGCTCTTTCTCCTTGGTATTTCATGTGTAAATATACTGGTCCATATGTGATTCTTATGATTGTTATATCCTTGTTACTTATGTTGGTTATATGCTGGTTATGAGTATGTTTTTTGATAGACTTGATGTATGGATCTCATCATGTTTTGATTTGCAAATGAATGTATAATGAATATATGACATAATATATGATAATGCAACTATTGTGATAAAGTAACAATGCTTCTTTACGAATCTCAGATAAGTATGAGACCCCTATGCTCAGATCTATTGTTATGACCTGTAGATTACATATTGGTGACATGTTTGACGAAATACTTGTCATGGATAGTAGGGGTCATATCAAGTACTTATACCAATAATTCCATTAGTAGCCTTATTCCATTGTTATTTATCATTTCTAGAAGTTTCATGAAGTTTTGGGTTGTGGCCTAAGTCATAGCCCTGAAAAAGTGGCATAGAATTCGAGGTCGATGGCTCAAAACTAGCTATAGAAGTCCACAATCCCTGGAATTCCTTGTTGTTCCATCAAAAGAGAAGGTTCCATCAAAGGAATAAAAATGGAGATCTCAATATCCTTGCTATATATCATATTTGTCAATGATGTAATCCTATTTGAAGCAACAAATCAAAGAGAAACAAATTTCTCAGGGAAACATTGACTTATATAACAAGCAACAAGGATCAACGTAAAAATTAACAAATAATATATATTATTCAGTGGTCTAGAGGAATAAAGAGAAAGGTAGTGTAACAAATTATTCCTTTTAACTCTCTTCCCCTTTATAATTGAGAAAAATACCTTGAATTCTACATAAAAGCCAATGATACAAGTTTACAAATTTGCTATTGTTGCACAAAAAGATGGATAAGAGCATTACAAATTGTTCCTATAGATGATTGTCTAGAGGTAGGAGGCTAACACTTGTAAAATTAGTTATGTAGGGGATCCAAATGTATTGATTATCCTTAGCTCATATTCCTAAGTGCATATTTGAAATGATAAGAAAAAAAGTACTTTAGCTTCTTTTGGATGGGAAATATAGAGAATGAGAGTATTCCTCAAATGAAATGGAAGATGTTGACTAGACCATAGGAAGATAGTGGATGGGGATGAAGAACATTAACATTTTTGTATTAATTTTAGCAGCCAAATTCTATCAAGTTTGATGTACAAGGGAGATCTTTGGGGAAAAATAATAATGGATTAATACATCATAACATTATCAATATAAGAATGGACTAGAAAGGAAGTCAAAACTTATGGTGGGACCTCAATTGTTTGGAAAGAAATGGTAAGGGAATTTCCCTTTATCAGAAATGAGTAATTTGGAAAATAAGTAAAGGAACTACAATAAAAATTAGAGAGGATCCATCACTAATGTGCTTATAAAACTTCAAGTTAATGAATAAATGAGGCTTACAGAGAGAGATGGTAATTTAATGGAATTAGTGCATTGATGAGCTCAAATTAAGTAGCATAAAATTGAAGAGGATAAGGTGGCTTGGTCTAAAAATAAAGCTTTGGAGAATTTCACTACTAAATTAGGACATGAAGCAAGTTGTTGACGGTGCTAGACCCATTAACATTCAGGGGATCTCCCCGGTATGAAGTCCCAACTAGACCTCACATCGTTTGGTATAGGAGTCCCATCTGGTATGGTGGTGTGGTTTCCATTATCTTAACGATATGCCTTAGCTCTTGCTTGTCACCACATGAGATTGGTTCACTTAATCTTCAAAAAGCAAGGTTCATATGTTTGGTGAGTGCTTAGTGTAACTTGTTTATAAGTTCCTTCACTGTAGAGGGGGAGGGTTAGAGTGAGTCTCAAGTCGAGAGGGAATAGTCCCAACTCAGATAGAGACACACAACACAACAAGACCTGTGCAGCTTCTAGCAGAGTAGTCCACATGGATGTGACAGCGACAAACACAAAATGAACGGATAGCACGTACAACACTGAGCGGAGTAGTCCACACGAGTGCGACAATTTTCATAACAAGTTTACAAGAATGAGTTCGTATGGTGTCCAACGGAGTAGTCCACACATGCGAGACAATGATAACAAGTGATACAACACATTTCCAACAGTGTATGAACTAAAACAACCAAAATAGTTCAGTTGTCTTAGTACAAGTTAAAGCAATATGTATTACAAGCGTCCAAAGAATAGTTTTACAAACGGATACAATACATGTCTGAAAATGTGTTGGCCTGTTAACAGGCTTCTAAATTAAGTGAAAGTTCCAAGACACATTCATACACCATACATCACTAACCCCAGTAGTGGATCATTGGAGCCACTACTCGCTCCTCAAAGAAAATATTACAAACTCTCAAGGCTATGTGAGAGGAGCCAAGGTGAAATGTCCCTTGCTGTACAAATGAGGGGGTATATATAGCCAAGGGTGAAACTGACCCTTGTGACTCTCTGACTTCCCTCATGATTGTTCGACATACATGAATCTTCTACTTACATGACTCTTTGACTTCCTCTGTGGTTCTCATGGACTTCCACATTACATTACATCGATTACAACAAGTATGGCCCACAGTAGTGATGTGGTCGAGATGACTGAAGAAAAAACTTGAAATGACACTTCTGGTATGCACATGCAGGTTGTGTTGTTCGTGTCAAGTTGTTATGTTACTAAGTGATGAGTGTGTTCTTGGTGTATCATATCTTCACCTCCGCATGATGAAGCATGCAGGGTCTTTGATGGCCTTGGTGTTTGCTCGATGGTTCATGCATGTGCATGTGTCTCCTTTTCTTGCTACTTGGTATGCTTCGTGTGTTCATCCAACCACGAGTAAGTATTCTAGCATGCACTCCTTGTTCATCCTATTTGTTATCGTGCCATGTCTCATCCATGTACCTATTTCTGCAATCACTCATGATGAGACAAACATCAAATCTAGAAATACCCTAGTCTACCATGATGCATTGTATTTCGTTTCTAGGTGCAGGTGACTGGGAGAGAGGGCAAGGATTTGAAACAACACAGAGCACATGTCAAGCTCAAATGCGAGGCTCCGAGACATTGTTGGGAAAACCTATGAAAAGGTCACTCTAAGGTTGGATTTAGCAGTCTGGGAAAACAATGACATCTACAAGAGATGGCTCGGCTGGGAGGCAAAATTGCGAAGTTTTTCTAGGAAGGAAGTATGGGAAGCAGGGAGCACTGGTAGTGAAAACTGCACATGAATTTTCCTAGAGGAGGCCAGGATCAGGTTATGGGAGCTTGTTGGTCATAAATGCCCAGTTATGGGAGGAAGCCAAGCAAGACATGACTGCGCAATTTTTGGGCTAAGCAAAGTGTCGGGCAGCAGGTGGACTGTCAATGAAAATTGCATAGTTTTCAAGACGAGTGGAGAGAAGGCTATAAGGGGGAATGCCTGGAAAAACTACACAATTTCTCGTGACAGTGCAGTGAAATACATCAGGTGCATGCCCCTCACGTCTGTGCAGTTTCTGCAAGCAGTGCAGTTAAGCAGGCTGGACAACTATTGTGTAGTTTTGGAGATGAGTGCAGCCCTAGGTCACAACTCAAGTAAAATTTTTTGGTTGACAAGTAAGAGGCTTGATGGATAGGCTTGTAGGAAGTGTAAAGTGAAATGGCTTCTTGGGCAGCTTGTGCATTGTTCTGAGTGACAATCAGCTGGCTTGATTCTGGAACTGTGCGGTGCAGATTTCCTGGATGTCAACCTCAATCGTTGTGCATTTTTGGGCAACAATGTAAGGCCATTGAGGGCTGATACTACACAATGTATCTCAGTGGAGGTCTAGTTGATGGAGGGTGGTTTGGTCAATAGATCTATAGAAAAAAGGCTAAATGTGTGAGGAATTGAACTCGTGTATACATGATCTTATGAACACACACTCAACATGACTTGATGACAAGACACCTAAAACCGACAAGACAACATATGTTCAACATGACCCTGTACGAGATTGTATAATGGTGAAAGCAACAAGTGCGACACTTGGGATAGACCTTCGGACGACCGTGAAGACACTTGCATGACAATGCTTACAACATTGTGTGTGAGTGCGACGGGTGTTTACATAGTTGAAACAACTCATGCACACAAAGACAAACCTTTGATATCACCAAAACAAGGTCACAAGCATGACATAGCAATCAACATGCCGAAGATGACCGTTGGTCAAACAAGTGAAAAGGAAGCAAGACATGTAGAGGAAACACATGAAATGAAATTTGTGTTTGCACACATGCATGTTACTAAATGCATGATGATATGGCAATGACAAGCAGTCCTGCAAACTCAACTAAGATATGTACCTCGAAAGGTGTTCTTTACTTGCCATACTTACCCTCGGGATGATTATGCATTCAATGGAGTTTACATGTTGTCCCGATCATTTGCCATCACTTAGTCTCTTGGTCCTTGTCCTCAACTCCTTGGGGGTGATCTTAGCATGTCACCTTTTGTTGTAGTCACTAAGAGATAGTCACGCAGTTTCAGTGGGCAGTGGCTGCTACTGGTATGAGGTCCTAGGAGGTCCATCTATGTAGTTTCTAAATGCAAGACCGATAGGGTAGCTTGGAAAACACTGTGCAGTTTTAAGGCACATAACACTTTTGTGGGATGGGGTCCTAGGAGGACACCTCTGCATAGTTTTTAAGTGCAATGCGGGCTGAGAGGCAATACTTCACAGTTTCTAGATGCAAGGAACTACTACGGGATGGGTTCCAGGAGGACACATCTATACAGTTTCAGGTTGCAAGGCGGACTAAGCAGTTGAGGGACAGTACTGCACAATTTCTGGAGACAACGGGTTTCAGGTGGGGGAAGGACATTGAAGGAAACCACTGCGGAGTTTTGGATGCCAAGGGAGGCTGGTGTCTCTGCCCACTGCACATTTCCAGCAAGCAAGGGAGAAAATGTGAGGGTTGCAGAAGTAAAGTGCATAGTTTCAGGAAGTTGGATGAGGCTAGTTTGCTCCTGAAATGGCTAAGTGTGAGATCAGTGACACATATGTAAACAATGATAGGAATCGACTATGATCACACATGAACACTTAGCGATACAATGTAGACCATCTAGAATGTATAAAACATACTTGTCTTGATGCAACAACCTTCATGAGAAGACTACATGAAGTGAGTGTGAAACATTTCTATGTGATGATGTAAACAGTGATAGGACTCGACTATGATCACACATGAACACTTAGTGATAGAAACATAGACCATATAGAATGTATAAAAAATACTCTTCTTGATGCAACAACCTTCGTGACAATAGTGCGTGAAGTGAGTGTGAAAAATTTCTATGTGGTGATAACAAATCATGCGCGCATGCTTTCCCTTGAACAAAAAAAACATCCCCTTTGCATGAAAAGCAACAATCCCTGTGCCCAAAGACGACACATGTTGCATAAAGATGAGAACATGGATAAATATTAAGATCAAGGAGGGGAGCTTGAGATCATCAACTTACCAACAAGTGACCAAGGAATGATCGATCATGGGATCCAAGGTAGGATTTGAAATTTTCATGGGAGCCAAAATTTTGGAGGGTGGTTGTAGCCACTACAACATTGGCGACACATTGGTAGAACTCCAACTCTCTATATGAACCTTGTTTCATGAAACACGAGACTAACCATTCCATAAATATTGTTCGATTCTTTGATCCTGATGGCTTCCACACTAGATTGTGTGAAAGATGTAGTCCCCACCATTCTCTTCATCAGTCAGCACACATTCTTTGCCAAGTCAACTTAGTTGTTTCGATTGGGGATGAGGGGTATATTGATGCATAAGTAATATAATTTTCAGTGTTTAAGTTTCATCTCTAGTGTTGCTCCACTGCCAGCAAGCTTAGACAGTACCCCGGCGGGGTCACGCAAGAACACAAGCCTCGCTCCACTGCCAACAAGCCTGGTCAATACCCTGATGAAGTTGCTTGTATCACCTCTCTATGTAGGAAGCCTTTCTCTTCTTTCACCTTATTCATTTTTCATTTTTTCATTTTTTTTCATTCTTTCAAAGAACTATGCATAGACACTTATTTATTTCAGAGGCGAAAGTGGGATCCCGACTTATTGAGAGAAGAAGAGGTTGTTCCTTCAGAGAAGTATGTTATATATACCTCTAATGTACTTGTTAAGGTTTTCTCCATCACCTTACTCTACTTGATTGATCTGACAAGGGTTAATGCAAAAGAACTTATTAGAGTAGGCAGTACTAGTTAATAGTACAAGCATTGTGCTTTCACCAAGACTCACTCTGAACATAACGTATTTTCCATCAAGGCATCATAGAATGAAGACAAGAAGCTCTTTATAAAGAGAGAGGACAACATATAACCAAATGTTGATAGTTGTACATGTCCTCTTAGATTTTCCTGACTTGTCTCGAGAGCCAAACACGGTTCATGAGAGGCTAACCTACAGGTACAAGCAAGCAAAGAAAGAAAAATAGAAAGGTAGAAGTAAAGTGAAAGAAAAACAAGTAAGAAAAGAAAATAAAGAAAGCAAAGACTACTCCTACTCCTACGCTAATCAGTGCATGGGCCTACTAATGTAAAGTGATATTTCTAATGTAACCACTAGCACATTATTTGGATCATGTTGGCGAAGGCATGGTAAATGAGAAAGATATGAATGTAAACCAATGAAAAAAAAATATAGATCAACGAAGACCAACACGCTCTGAGTTCTAAAGCATTCGTAGAAAAGAAAAAAGCGAATGCAAAAGACAAACGTTCTACAGACATACCATGGTGTTGCGACATACTACGTGCAAACAGTAAACATACACACTCTTTGGACTATGACATATGATAAAAATTGAGAAAGAAAGACAACTTATGCTTTGCAAGCGTGCTCGTTATGTAAGATTCCTCCAAGGCATGAGAAATGGGATCATGTGATTCAAGTGGAATAAGTGAACTCTGCATATTAGATTGATCTTCAATGTGAAGCAAAGAGTGATGAGGAGCCTTAGGTGTTTTAAAAATTTTCTTATCAGAAGTGGAACTAACCTCAGGAAAGCGAGGGCCTGACATAACTATCAACTCAGGCTGAAGTGCCTTGATAGCCTACGGGGTTTCCACTTCGTCAATAGATATATCATCGGAGGCCAGTTGCTTAGAAAGATTAACAACGAGTGAATCAACACTGTGATCAAATGAAGAAGTATAGAGATCACGACAACCACGATCATAAAATTATGGATGTTGGTCGGCATCCTCATGATTTGATGAATCATGCAGAGGGGTAGATGAGAAACAAGGAAGTTGACCCTTTTGTGTTTTCAAAAATGGCAGATGCAAGATGGGACATATTTTCAGAGGAAGATGTGTCCTCTCTACAATGTAATGATAGGCTAACATCCAGTGTATCCTATGAATGATCGAAAGTAGAAACATTTAGAGAAGATTTTTCAAAGGGAAAATCAAAAGTGGTAGAATCACAAGAGATGTCAAGATAGAGCGGATGAGTCGCGGATGGAAGGGATTCATCCTTCACTGCGAGTTATTCTTCAAATTCCCCCACAAACTCATCATGAATGATAGCATAGGTTGGTTGCACAAGACCAACTTTGTCGACAACTTGATCCTCGTGAACACAAGATGTGGAGTCCGGATTGGGAGAACACAACACATTACAATCTAAAGGATCAATGGAATGTGGGGATGGAGGTTGAGGGAACGAGTCCACGTGACAACCAACAAGGTTGCAAGCCAAATCTACGTAGACATTGAGAGCATGGGGTGGAAGGATGTGACAGTTCAACAAATGAGCGCGCACCTTCCCCCATCTTGTACTGTGGAGCTAGAGCTATTTGATGAGAAAGGGATGAATAGTCACTTGTGATAACGACCTTGTCTGTCTTAGATTTGGAAGATCTCACACCAAGGTGTGCTGGGAGGGGTTTGAATGATTCCAAGAATTCTAGATTTTCGAATATGTGAAGAAGATACTTAAATCTTCCATCGAGAAATTCCCAATCAATTTCATTTTCAGGACACCGGTATGTAAGACTACAAAAGCATGTGCAAAATTACTCAATGGAGTCATTCGGTGTTTTCTATAATTTCATAATTTCTTTATTGAATGCTTTATGGTCAAAATGAGTGAAAGCACTGGCTATCTTTGCGGTCAACTGAGAGAAAGAGTGAATAGATTTCTTGGGCAGTGTGGCACACCATAGCAGTGGGTGCCTTTGAAGTGTGAATGTGAACAATGCGCATGTCATGTAATCTTCTTGGATTTCATGCCTTTCATAGGAGCCTGTGAAGGCAATTGTGTGTCTAAGCAAGGCTGCTCTGCCTTCACCATCGTATGTGTTACGTAACAAGTCATTCTAGAGCTTCTCCAAGATTTTAAATTCCTTTCCATAAGACATACATTTCAGAAGACTAATTATACAGTTAGTCATGATAAACAAGTGGAGATTCAAAACAAATTGTGAGGGCTTAGCTTGTCATCCGGCCCTCCTTCTAGTGCCAGAAATGTTGATGGTTCTGGACCCACCAACATTAGGGGGATCTCCTAGGTATGAAGTCCGAACTAGACCTCACACCATTTGGTGTAGGAGTCCCATCCAATATGATGGCCCAGTTTCCATTATCTTAAAGATATTCCTTGGTTATTGCTTGTCAGCACATGAGAGTGGTTCGCTTATTCTTCAAAAAGTTAGGTTCGTGTGTGTGGTAAGTGCTTAGTGTAACTTGTGTCTAATTTCTTTCACTACAGAGGGAGAGGGTGAGAGTGATACTCAAGTCAAGAGGGAATAATACCAACTCAGGTAGAGACACACAATACAACAGAATCTATGCAACTTCCGGTGGATTAGTCCATATGGATGTGGCAGTCACAAACACAAAGTGAATGTATAGCACGTACAACACCCAACAGATAGTCCCCACAAGTGTGGCAGTCATTATAACAAGTTTACAAGAATGAGTTTGTCTAGTGTCCAATGGAGTAGTCCACACGGGTGAGACAATGATAACAATTGATGCAACACATTTCCAACAATCTATGCACTAAAACAACCGAAATAATTCAACTAACTTAGTATAAGTTAAAGCAACATGTATTACAAGCGTCAAAAGACTAGCCTTAGAAATGAATACGATACATGTGTGAAAACATGTTGGCCTGTTAACAGGCTTCTAAATTAAGAGAAAGTTCCAAGAAACATTCGTACACCATACATCACTAACCCAAGTAGTGGAGAGTTGGAGCCACTGCTCACTACTCAAATAAAAGATTACATAATCTCAAGCCTATGTGGGAGGAGCCAAGGTGAAAATTCCCTTGTTGTACAAATGAGGGGGTATATAGAACAAAGGGTGAAACTGATCCTTGTGACTGTTCGACTTGCCTCATGACTGTTCGACTTACATGACTCTTTGACTTCATCCGTGGGACTCTTGGATTTCCACGTTACATTACATTGATTACAACAAGTATGGCCCATAGTAGTTATGTGGCCGAGACGACTCATGACATAACTCGACATGACACTGTTGGTATGCACATGCTCGCTGTGTTGTTCGTGTCGAGCTATTGTGTTGTTGTGTGATGAGCGTGCTCTCGGTGTATCGTATCTTCACCTCCACATGATGAAACATGTAGGGTCTTTGATGATATTGGTATTGATGGTTCATGCATGTGCATGTGTTTCCTTCGGTTGCCACTTGATATGTTTCATGTGTTCATCCAACAGTGAGCAAGTCTTCTAGCATGTGCTCCTTTTTCATCATGTTTGTCGTCGCGCCATGTCTCATCCATCTACCTATTTTTTCAATCACTCATGATGAGACAACATCAAATCCATAAATCCCCTAGTCTACCATGATGCATTGTCTTTCGTTTCTGGATGCAGGTGACCGGGAGAGAGGACAAGGCTTTGAAATAGTGCATAGCACATGTTAGCCCAGGATGCGAGGCTCCAAGACATTGCCGAGAAAAACTACACAGAGGTCACTGGGAGGCTGGGTTGAGCAGTCCGGGACAATAGTGACATTTGCGGGAGATGGCTCAACTGGGAGGAAGAATTGTGCAATTTTTCCGAGAAGGTAGTGCAGACAACAAGGATCACTAGCAGTGAAAACTACGTAGTTTTCCAGAGGTTGGGATCGAGTTGCGGCAGCACTGGCAGTGAAGATTGTGCAGTTTCCCGGAGGAGGCTAGGGTTGGGTTGCATGAGCATATTGGTGAAAGCTGCACAGTTCTGGGAGGCAGTCAAGTAAGACATGATTGCACATTTTCTAGGTTGAACAAAATGTCGGGCAACAGGTGGACTGTCAATGAAAATTGCGTATTTTTTTAGGAGTGGAGAGAAGGCCAACAGGGGGACTACCTGGTAGAACTATGCAATTTCTTGGGAAAATGCAGTGACACGTAGCAGGAACATGCCCCTCGTGTTTGCACAATTTCTGCAAGCAGCCTAGGTAAGTAGGCTGGATAGCTACTGTGTAGTTTTGGAGATGAGTACAGCCCTGGGTCACAACTCAAGTCAAA
This sequence comes from Pinus taeda, assembly GCA_000404065.3. Classification (NCBI taxonomy): domain Eukaryota; kingdom Viridiplantae; phylum Streptophyta; class Pinopsida; order Pinales; family Pinaceae; genus Pinus; species Pinus taeda. Next base: position 79,921 of record APFE031131396.1, read on the forward strand.
TTTTTCGGTTGACCAGCGGGAGGCTTAATGGATTGGGTTGCGAGAAGCACAGACTGAAATGGCTTCTTGGTAAACTTTCGCGTTGTTTTGGGTGACAGTCAGATATCTTTCATTAGGGGAATTTTGAGGTCTAAAATGGGTCTCCTAGGGAAATTATAAAACAATAGTGGAAATAATAAAATAAGATTACATTACATTATCAAATTTTAGAGGGAAAAAAGAGAAAACAATTTTTTCAACTCATATTTTCAACTTATCTCCCTATGGGTTTACTCAAATTTCAAGCGGAAACACTCATTGGATGCAAAATTTGGTTTCTCATCGAAGGAGTACCCATGTTTCATACTTTCAATAGACCCTGCTACACTAAAAATGAGAAATACATGAAAAACATGATTGCATCAAGATTTTTCATGTATTTCTCATTTTCCATATAGCAGGGTCCATTGAAAGTATGCAACATGGGCACTCTTTGGATGAGGAATTCAATTTTGCATCCAATGAGTACTCCCGCTAGAAATTTGAGTAAAACCTTAGGGAGATAAGTTGAAAAAATAGTTTTATTAATTTTTTATTTTTTATATTTTTACTTTTTTACTCCAAAAATGGTGAATAATTCCCCATGGTTTACATCATCATCTTGAATCCTATTGGTTCTTATAAAATTTATTTTGGTTGTACACTTTTCTTTATGAGGCCCATTTTAGATCTCAAAATTCCACTGATTATTCCAGAATTGCGTAGTGCAAACTACCTGGAGGAGAGCTTCAGGCTCTGCGCAGTTCTGGGCAACAATGAAAGGCCACTAAGGACTAATACTGCACAGTGAAACTCAATGTAGGTTCTGTTGATGGAGGGTGGTCCAATAGACAAATCTTCAGAAAAACAACTAAGTGTGTGAGCGAGTGAACTTGTATATACATGACCTTGCGAACACACACTCAACATGACTCGATGACAAGACACCTCAAACCAAGAAGACAACATATGTTCAGCATGACCCTCTGCAGGACTGTCTAATGATGAAAGAGACAACTGCGAAACTTGGGATAGACCTTCAGATGACCACGACGACACTTGCACGACAATGCTTACAACATTGTGTGTGAGTGCGACAAATGTTTACATAGTCAAAACAACTCATGCACACAAAGACAAACCTTTGATATCATTAGAACAAGGTCGCAAGCATGACATAGAAATCAACACACTGAAGATGATAGTTGGTCAAACAAGCAAAAAGGAAGCAAGATCGAGTGACCAAGGAACGATTTATCGCGGGATCCAAGGTATGCTTTGAAATTTGCATGCGAGCCAAAATTTTGGAGGGTGGTTGTAGCTGCTACAACATAAGCATAAAAGAGGAATTTGTGGGAGATAGATCATGGTGATCTAAGATCATTTTAACAATGAAATGTTCCCTATAAATTAGAATTTTCTTCTAACTAGTTATCTTTATTATAATATGTACATGGAATAAATGATAGAAAAAAGATCTCTAGGGCCCAATTAGGTGCATTTTTGGAAAATAATGAACATTTTATTAACCATTTATTAGTTCATTACTTAAAAATAATAACAAATGATGAATTGTTGGTCATTTATTAGTTCACCCTTTTCAAGAAATGTGTGGATAGAAGCTTTAAAGTTAACAATTAAAGAAGGCAAATGGGAGGGAGAGACTTCACTAGAATGCTTCAAGAACTTTACAAGGTAAAACTTTGATACTTATTCAAGTTTTAAAGAATTTTATTTCATAGATAAATCCACAGTTGTAATTTTAGATTGATGTTTCGAATCAGAAACAAGACTCCTCATCAGGACAAGTCGTAGAGAGAAAAAAAGGGAAGACTAGTAAATAAATACAAAAGACAAAAGAAGGGAGCGAAAAGAAAGTAAGCTGACATAACATAAATGTAATAAATAAATAATAATTAGATAAAATAACACATAATAAGATAAGTTAAAATAAAATAATAATAAAATAATAATAAGAAGAAGAAAGGATATAATAACAATAAAGGAAATGTAAAGAACCCTAGAAAAACAAAAAGATTTATACCAGGGAAAACTAAAGAGACAAGCCAAAGAAAAGAAATGAAAGAAAAATAATAAGGCAAGAAAATAAGAAAAAGGAGTAATGAAAGGAATAAAGGAAAAGAATTTTAAAACTAACCAGAGAAAAATAATAAGAAAAGAAAATAAGAAAAAGGAGTAATGAAAGGAATAAAGGAAAAAAGAAAAGAAAGGAAAAGGATTTTTAAAATAACTAGGGAATGAGAAGAAAGTATAAGGGAATGGGAAGGAGAAATAAAGAAAAAACAAGAAGAAGAAGGGAGGAAGGGAGGAAAAAGAAAAGGGAGGTGAGAAAAGAAAAAAAATATTAAGAGGAATGAAGAGGGAAAAGAAGAAATGAGAAGGAAGAGTTAGAAGTGAGAGATTAAAGGAATCCAACAAACACTGACCTTAGCAGCTCCATCCATGTTAAGATTGTTGGGATGTTTGATGATGTCCTATGCTTTTCTAAACTTGTGTTTGAAATAATGATCCTCTTTAGTGATAATTTCATTGTCTTCAAGGCACAAGTGGTGCTTAGCTTTGGATGAATGTTCCGCAAGGGAAGATGAGTGGATTCTTTCTTTCTTTATGTTTGCCCCATGTTCTTTGAGTCTAATTTTAAATCAATGACCTGTCTCTCTAATGTAGCATATTACACGGGAATAGTTAATCTTGTAAACCTCCTTGAATTGGAATTAGTGAACCTTGTCTTTAAAAAATCTCATTTTGTTTCGGATGGTCTCAAGAGTTTGAATGTTGTAATAATACCATTTCTTTTAAGGACCTTAGCAATTTATCTAGTGGTGCCAAAAATGCATGGGAGTTATCAATATGTATCTATTGTTGTATACTTGATGCCCGATGGTTCCATCTTCTTTCCCGGTGAGTAAAATATCCAAAGAAGGAATGGTATTATTACTCTCAAGTTCCATGGTGAATTTGATGTCATAAGAAATTCCATTAAGATGTCTCAGAAACTTATCAAGTTCTAATCTACCATGGGGCCATTTCACATTGGTGTCATCAACATACCTCTTCCGTATTTTTTATTTCAAGGGGTAAGTATGGATGGCTTTCTTTTCAAACATTTCCATATATTGTGAGTTAATAACCTTTTTGTTTGAAGAATGGGTGGTATTGTTGATATTCATGGTGGCATGAGAGCTTCGAGCAGTGGGGATGAAAATGGAATTGATGCCACATGAAGGATCATTGATATCGTTAACTTGTTCAGTCATTTTATTAGAGGAAACAATACAATCAATGGTCGGTAAGTACCATTTCTTATTTCGGCAACCATGTCCAGGGATGAATTGTTAACATAGTAATTATTATTATTATATCACTGTGTTAGTAGTTTTATATAGTGACCATATTTTACTATTAATTTGATCCGTACCAAAACAAACAAACAAAAATCATTTTTCACACAGTTTAACTTTGGGTTTTGGAGTTTTTGGGTGGTGACATGAGCCTACCACAACCACCTAGGCCCCAGAGCCCAATGTATGGCATCAACACTATCTTTGAAATTAATGCTAAACCAGTTTCAATTTTTGTGTTGTCATAATGCTTGCTAAACCCTCCATTTTCCCTGGTAACATTGTATCATCTACATTCTTCATCCACAACTTTGCTATGGAGTTGAACTTGAAACGTGAGGAGCTACCTACATTCATGCTATATTTCAAGTGCACAATCTTCTGGTGTTACACTTTTATTTTGAGCTGAACATGCTTAGATGATTACCACAACCTATGAGTGCTTCTCTGGATGTAAGAAGCAATGGGTTGGTGTTGCAACTATTTTGGATTCATGAGAAAGAAGAAGCAAGAGGACCCATAACCTAAACCCCTTGCATTTTATGGCAATAATCGATTTGAGGAACATTTACTTAGGTGCACATAGGAAGAAGCTAAGACTACGAAGAAAGCCTAATATGAATATGGCCACAAATTCCCTGTCATTTTTGACAAAAGTAGGGAGACTTCTAAACCATCTGGTGTGGATTTCTATGGATCTTATTCCAAAAATATTCCTGTCAAAGAGACCCACCATATTCTTAGATTAGAGGGCATGAATGGAAACAAAATTATCAGTCAATACATTCGAGAGCATAAGTTAGGAACTGGTAGCTATGCCAAAGTTCTACTTCACCAAAATATAAAATATGGGATGTTTTATTCCCTCAAGATTTTTCACAAGTAACGTCTTTCCAAAGTGCTTGTGGCATCATCAGAAACTGCTCTCATAGATTTACTAAGAGAGGTTTCAATCATGAAAAAGTTGGACCACCCCAATATTGTCAATTTAATTGAGGTGATTGATGATTTGGATACTAGTCAATATTACATGGTCTTAAAATATGTTAAAGGAAGGGGCATTTTTCAAGGTTTTGGACTAGCTAGAGGAATTAGGGAAGATACCACTAGAAAATATTTTTGAGATGTTCTTGCAGGTCTCATGTATCTACATGCTCATAATATTTTTCATGGATATATCAAACTAGAAAACCTTTTGGTTGGGAGCGATGGAACGGTTTAGATTTTTGACTTCAATGTCGACAGGATGTTTGAGGGCAATAATGATGAGTTTCGAAGGTCTCCTAGTACTCCTGTTTTTACTGCACTAGAATGTTTCTTAGCTTCACATATCATGCTAAAATTGTTGATGTGTGGGCATTGGGTGTGACACTATACTGCATGGTGTTGGGATTTTATCCCTTCATTGGTGACTCCTTGCAAGGCACATATGACAAGATTGTTCATGATCTACTTGTCCTTCCATTAGATTTGAGTCGAACACTTGAAAACTTACTCGAAGACCTTCTTTGCAAGGATCCAAAGAAAAGGGTGAGCTTAGAGGTTGTTGCAAGACATCCATGGGTTATGAAGCATTACATGTTAATCGTGTAGGTTTTGAGGAAATGTGAATATGGTAGCTTTAGATATCATTATGATCATCATGAGAAAATTGTAGCTACCTCTAAAGTATTTTCAGAATTAGTTTAATAGGGATGGTTATGGTTTTTATTTTTACATATTTCATGGTTGCTCTGTCATGGAAGATACATTGAGGTTCTTCAAAAGAGAGGGTTCCTTTGCTCATTGTATTTATATTGATTTGTTCTATGATCCTTGTACATTATATCCTCCTGTATGAATTTAGATATTTAGTGCCATGCTTTAGTTGGACTTCCTTCTAATGCAATTAGGACCTCAAAGGAATATTATTTGACAATTCTAACCATGAAAATAATAATCATGAATCACATGATATGGTGGCTAATGTTTAAGCACTTCATTGGCTCTAAGGGAATTCTTCAAAATCTTGGTGTCTCGGCTGCAGATTATGTATTGGTAAGGTTGTAACAAGCAAGTTCAGTGTTTCTATTGTAGAATATGCGTTGGTAAGATGTAGTAATTAAGTTCATCTTACAAGGAATTCCCCGATGTAATTGACATTGTTCAAGTCAATAAAAAAAATGCTTCTTTATGGAGTTGGATTATAAGAAAAACAACAAACCACCAAAAATTATCCCAACCAATCAAAAAATTTAGAGATATGTGTGGCCAATCTGGTGTCAAATGTAGCAGATAAGAATTGGACCAAATTTGGAGACACTTGAGTAGAGTTTTGATGGATAGGCGAAATAAAGAACCAAATATAAAAATATTTAAAAAATACAGAGAAAATCTCGTTTGAAGAGCATTGTAGTCCAAATCTTTGTAATCCAACATAAGCAAATTTGACGACGAAGCTAAGTGTCGCTATCAATTACACCTACTAGACTTTTATCGCACAAACCACCAATTCCAAAGGAGTTCCCACACATGGAGCAGTGTTTTGGAGAAATGTAAAGCGGTTGACAGACGAGATAGGGGATCCAATAAGTGACATTTCTATCAATTGGCAGAAAGTTTCCTTGTATTCACGTCCACACTAACGACAAGTGAGGTTAAAGTAACTAGAAGTAGAAGTACACTAGACAAGTAAGTCAACTCACCCCATTCCCATTTTTTGATATTTTATCATCAACCAATCTATAAAATATTTTTGAGTGGGAGCGTGAGTTTGAATTAGGTGTTCATTTCTATCGTTGTGTCACCGGTCTAGATATGATGGTGGGAATGTACTTTTATTGTTGAATAAACAATGTCTATTGTTGGGTCCCACAATTTTCTTTGTGGAATATCATCGTCAAATTCGGTGGAGGTGTTGAAATAAATTTGTTAACTTATGTAGAGGTCTTCGCTTTGGGTGAGGCTCATGGGAACCACAAAGCCAAAGTCTTTATTTCATTCCATGTGTATTTGTGCTATCAGTACTAAGTATCTTGCAAGGTCTCCACTTATACTTGATTAATGGTAGTTAAACCTTTCCGGTGGATATAATCTTGCTACTGATTGTAAATATATGATTATCTTGCTACTAATGGTGCTTTTAAAAGAAGGTCCGACGGGATAAAAATTCAAAAGTTCAAGGGCAAGTGTGATGCCCAATCAACACACCAAGATGTAAGGACACATTGAAAGTCCTGAATTTTTTTCTAAGAAACGAAAATCGTATTTACAGAAATCCGTAACCACAAATTCATGTGAAAATTCAATTCTAAGAGATATCTTGGTATATGATAAACAAATGTGCGTGTGTTAAAAAGACCTAATGTAATTTTTTGTGTGCGTTGGTATTTTAAATAATTTTAAAAATGGTTGATTAAATTCGTTTCAAATGTTATATAAGAGGCCTTATGTCATAAAGGTTATATAAGAGACTTTTTTTTAAACAAGAATGTGAATTATAAAAGGGAAGGGAGCATTGCATTTTTTTAAAGAGGGGATTTCTTTTAAAATGAGATTTAAAAACAATGGCATTGTTTTAAGAGGGAGGGTGTATGTATTGTGATATTTGTGAAAGTATTGCTTTAGTAAAGAATTGTTGGAAATAATATTTTTGTAGAGAATTTGTAGACTCGTTTGTTTATGGAATCTAAGTAACATCAATTTTTTTTATTGTGTTTAGTTGCAATGTCTACAGTTTGTTTTGCTTGTTGAGTCGTATTGATTCCACACTCAACAAATGGGAAAAGTCAAGAGGCTAAGAAGGTCAAAGCGACAACATGAGATGTTTGAGATCTTTTTAGATTTGGAAGTGAAGAACCAAAAGGATGACTTCGCATTGACACAAATAAAAGAGATGTTTGAGATATTTTTCAATTTGGAAGTGAAGAACCAAAATGATGACTTCACATTGACACGAATAAAAGAATCTGTGGATAACAACATTATTCCCCTAATTTCAAATTCCAAGACAGCCAAGCAAGCTTGGGATACCCTTGAGATGAGTTTTAGTGTAAGGGGGAGTATTGAAGTTGAAGAAGAAGGTGGATCTATAGTAGTAGATCTACAACGAGATGAAAATTTGGTGAATCCCACTGTGTTCAGCTACAAGTGGATGAGGAGTGAATAATTTCTAGAAGGAACACATAGATTCTCGTGATTCCCATTGTGCACAACCACAAGTGGATGAAAACTTAGTGATTCTAGCAACAAAGCTCGCTGATGATAATTTGATGAATCTAGCGACAAAGCTTGCTGATGAAAATTTGTTGAATCCAACAACAAATCTTGTTGATGACAATGAAGGTGCCATTGGAGAAGTCAATGCTGTGGTAAATCTAACAAATAATATTGTTGATGTAAACTTTGATGAATATTTTTTACTAAAGATGAGTGGTTGCATATGATGCAACAAAAACATCATATTGACACGATGTTTTTGGTGAGATAATCCCACTTGAATCTGAAAACCAAGTGGAAAACAACCTGTTTGCAGCAACACAAGTTAGTACAAAAGTGGAAGACATAGAGATAGATGCAAAGGCAAAGAAGGAAACCCACAAAGAGAAAACAAAGACGAAAGCAAAAGCAGATCTAGAAGAGCAACAAGAGAAAACTCTCATTGTAGAGCAGAAGGAACAAAACCAATGCGGTTCTGTAAATATTTTTAATTCTAACATTGATTTCTAGTGTGCAGGTACACAAAATGATTAGGAAGAAGAGTTAAATTTACTTGAAACATGGCTTGCAACACCATGCCTTGATGAAGTCTGTATAGAAGTTGAAGAAATGAATGTTGAAGACAACATCAATGATGAACAAATCAATGAAATTTTCAAGTATTAGAGTTCTTAAGAAATATTATTTTACTATAATCTTATGTTGCAACAGATTGATGATTAAAAGAACACTACAAAAGATAATACGTAGTAGCAACCCACATACAAGTCGATTTTTGAAGAATTCTAAGACATGCTTATACAACCTAGAGCAATGGAAAACCTACACCAATAAGTGAAGAAACTAAAATTTGAAATCTACAACAAAAATAATGGGATGAAACAATTTAGATGCTACAGGCTCTGAAAGAAGAAAAGAAGAAAAGTAAATCTAGTTGAAGTCAATTTTTTAAATTGTAAGCCTAGCTGAGACATACACAAGCAAACATTTTAATTGAATTTTTATGTGGTTGTAATTAAGGGGGAGTGTTGGATAATCTAATTTGAACCACTTGCTAGGTGTCAAAATCGTCCCTCCAAGTGTCCTAGTTCAGTTTTAGTTAGTCCATTTTAGTCGAGTTTCACTTCAGTATTTCATTATTGATGTTTCTAATGTAATCTTATTTAACTGATTCGTAATACTGAGAAGAGCGATCCTCTCCTCCACAGTTCTCATTTTTTGTCACCAGGAATACATAACTGTTAATATTATCGTTATTAATTTCCTCTTGAGTGTATGTTATAATCACCATTATTGTTCGTTTTTGTCACAGGATTCCTGTTTTGGGCATCCACATCTATAGATACGTAATTGTTTCTATTAACATTATCGTTGTCGACATTATTCATTGTGCTATAATCATCCTTTTGGTTCGTTTTTGTCACATAATTCTTTTTTTGGACAACCATGTCGAGGATATGCAATTGTTATTAACATTATCATTCATCAGGCTTCCTTCACTGTTAGTTGTATCATTATTATCCTTTGGCCAGTGTTAAAATTTTAATAACTGAAGGCTTATGTCACAGAATTATCCATTTCATTGATAGAGTTAGCATTTTTTCTAATGCGATAATTCTCAGTTGATCGTAGTTTTAGAATTTTACGAGATTGGAAATTCATGGCAATTAACCCTTCTTTGTCGGCCTTGAGGGCGGCAAAGGTATGGAGGTAACTTTAGGAAAGGTGAAAAATATATGCTCAAATAACATGAAATCCTCTTGATGGAGTAAAATTTCTACAATGACATATTCTAATTTTGTCCAAATATCATTCAATTTCCTTTCATACAACATTTGACCAAGGAACTAACAATTAATTAACAAGGTATGCTTTATGGATCTTACTAAAGCTGAATGATGATACCAAGTTACAAGTGTACAACTTTTGGAGACAATAATTTGGTAAATGTGGAAAATTTACATCTAATTCAGATCATTAGATCATGGATGAGATAGGCAAAGCAAAAAAAAAAACAAAGAAACAAAGAAACAAAAAATTTTAAATTATTAAAAGTAAGCATACATAAAAGGAATCTAATGATCCCGGATGCGGGTGTTAGTTAGGCTTTTATGGGCGAGGACGGTCGCATTAACAGCCAAGTGGCCGTCGCCTCGTGACATCTGGGCCGAAGGCTCTCGAAGCCGTCCGGCCGGCGTTAATTACCGCCCTTCCAACGATGCAACAGGCTTAATTGACAGGGGGTCTGGATCGATGTGCCGAGAGGTTCGTTGTGCCGATGGGAGAAGCTCTGGTTCTGTGCAACCAGGCTTCATCCTGAGCGTTTTAGTTGATTTCTGGTGTGGCCTGGTGGTTTTGAGAGGCAAGGGGAGTCAGAACGCCCATAGCGCAGCCTTCCTGAATGCTTTGGCTCCCAGAATTGTTCGCAAGGTCTGTTTGAATTGCTCCACCTGGTTAACTGGTCGGGCCTGGATTGTTTTCTGTCTTGGCACCATTCTCTTGCCGGCCCGAACTCGGTCTTGGGAGAATTGTTGTGTTTGCTCTCTTGCGCGGCTTCCCCAGTGCAACATTGACAACGTCGAGAGGGCAACATGCCGAGAGATCGACAGAGGGGAGCCTGCAGGAGGGGGGGTTCGAGAGCCAGGTCTGGGGCCTCTGGACCTCAATCCTCTGACTCCTCAGAAGGCACCCGCCCGCAACAGCAACGAGGAAGAGGGCGCGGCAGAGGGCGGTCCATGGCATGCCCGTTCGGAGGTCATTCTGCCACCCGCTTCAGGCACTCCTACATTCTGGATAACGCAGTTTACTTCGTCTCGGTGCGCATTGAAAAATGCGAGCACCATGACAGGCCGGGGGACCCAGCAGCTCCACTTCCACCTTCGTCTACCAAGGAGCAGCAATCTCAGCCTGTGGAGGCCGAGAGTGGAATGGCGCGGAACGCTGCTGGCCCAAGTGGTGGCGGCTCTGCACTTCAGCACTCAGACTCCAGCAATTCCGAATTCTCAGGCTGCCCGGTGGTGGAGGAACCTGATGGTCACTTCATCCCGCCATCAGTGGAGGCGACACCAAGCCCTTACACCTGAGAATGCCACGTGGACGTCCAGAGGTTTGACAGCGTGTCATTGGTATGAGTCAGTTTTTGTACACGTCAGTTATGTGTCCGCATCTGATAAGTGTCTTTCTATCATGGCTTCTAACCTGTAAATCTGTAATGGTCATGTTATATAGCGTTTATAAGGGTTATGATCAACAAGCGTCTGTCCTACAGTTAAATTTGTATAAGAACAGAGTCTGTAAATCTTCCTCTGCGATAGCAGGGCGAGGATGGGTCAAATTTAGCTGTTTTGAACACTATTTTAGCGATGGTCTGAGGTCCTCGGATAGCTCATTGAGCACAGGCTCAGACTCAATGTCTTCTTGTCCAGATTGCCGACCCTCGGTGGCAAATGTAACTCAAATGTAATGCCGGCTCTGTAACCTTTTTGTACCATAATAGAATTAGTTATATTTACAAAAAAAAAAAAGGAATCTAATGAATCTAGACACAAATATACCTCCATAAAGACATCACACACAAATATATCTTCATAAAGGAAATGCTCCATCATGTTGTATCCAAGTTGAAGGTCAACAATCTATTGGTGCATTGTTTCATTCTCATATTCAAGTTGAGTTACCTGGGCTTTAAGAAGTTGCACTTCTTCCAAGAGGAGGAGGATTGAATTTAAATGTTGTTGAAGCTACCTCTGGAGATCATTTTATTCTACATGTTGTTCAGTCAGAGTGTGGGGACAAGAGATACAAGCATTAGTTCCTCTTGAGGCTATTGGGGTGGAACCAAAATAATCCATTTTACGCAAGTAGAAAAGAGAGGAACACGAATTCAAAGAACCTTGTCTGAGGGAGGAAGGGCGAGATGGACTAAAAATACCAATGAGGAGAAGGGGACCCTTGTAAATTGAGAGAACTTGGAAGGGATGGTTGGTCAAGGCCAGGCGGAGGAGGAAACAAATTGCTTGGGAATTGGAAAGCGCTCCAGAGAAGGCATGGAACAATCAACAAACCAGAATTGTGACTAGGGCAGAAAGTCGTGCAATGAACTAAATGAGAATAATAGATTAATCCTGAGAGAGTAATCATCTTGGTACGTGGGAGATTGAGAAGAACCTACTTCTTCACATTCAATAGAAATTTTAACCCCAAAGGCACTCTACTTTTTTAGGGAAAAGGTTGAACAATTAGAGGGCACCACAATTGAGGGAACCATTGAACTAGAGAGAAGAGACACTCAGGGTTGGAATTTGACGGGAAAAATGGTCTTCATGGGGTCTTTTGGTCGTTAAATACATTTAAATATTTTCCACGAACGTATCTTGTGACGTGTCTTGAATTGTGCAAAACTTATTTTTGACGGCCAATTATTTTCCTCAAATATTATTAATACCATATGGAACTTGCATACATAGAATAAATAAATTGAATTCGCAGACCTTGAAGTTGGCAAGAGGTTTATCATTGATAGTGGTTAGATAATTGTTGTCAGCCTTGCACTAAGGTTCTACACGATAAAATTTTATGGAGGATATTTGTGGGAAGCTTACCCAACAAATTTAAGGGCAAGGACACACTTGGCTTGTAAATATGTGTTGTAATTAAAGAATAATCACATGCATCATGGAATTGGGAGTTGGCACCACCAATAGCATTAAGCTAGGGTAACTTGTAAAATAGAAAAAGCCTTTCGATTTTGTTAATGGAGGATTTTGTTTTTATATTTGTTTTTTGTGTTTCCGAAAGAGGGATCTTTAGCTCAATTTGATGGTAACTTTTACTACAACAGACAATGGTCATTTTACTAGGTCTCAGAGAAAATGAGGGGTTGAAAACTTTCACCTATCTCTTGATAAGTAAACAATTGTATAAAAATGCGGTGCATGGTGTTTCCGGGAAAACTAGTGTCTTTTCGATCTGCTAGTCCCACTAAGATTGGTAGTTATCTTAGAAACAAACAATCAAAGCACTTTGCAATTTCCTTTATGTATGATAGATAAGGGAGAAGCAAAGGGACCAACCTGGATCTTCCGCTTGACTCCTTGCTTGATTTCTCTCTCCTTTCATAAAGCTTGCGACTCCTCTCCTACTTGTCCCGCTTAGAGAATACCTGTAGAGACAAAGTAACAAAACACCATCAAAGCATCTCGATCTATAATATCATAAACAATGAAGAATCAAAAATACATTGATCATACAATTGCATTAAAAAATAACAAGATTCACAAATACACGATTGTATGGAGGAAAACTCAAAGAACTTTATTGAAATAGAAGGGAGAATTACAGCCCAGCTGTCTGATCCAGCATCATCCTCCCAGCATCAAAGCCCTCTTAACCTCATGAAAAGCAAGATCACCCAACAATACAATGCTCTTTCTCAAAGATAAACTAACAACACTTCCTTACAAATTACAAAATTCCAACCTCTAGATCTCTTAGATGAGGGATCCATTTAAAGATGTCTTGCAAGGGTGTGAGTCAGCTCTGGGTTTTTTATTAGTGTCATTCCACTCATACTTCTTGGTTCCACTTGGAGATTTCATTGATCTCTTACTTATCCCTGGGCGAATTCAGAGAGGCAAGTGTCATGGGAGAAGTTTCTAGAAGATTCCATGAGCATCCACTTAGCAAATTGTCTCAGCCATTTGTCCATTCTTGCTCATTGCACCCTACAGAAGGCCTCTTCAGTATGCATCGCACCTGGCTAGTGTAGGAGCTACTATGCATTGCACCTTGACAGTGGAGCAGTCAGTATGGTCCACTTTTGGCCAATTCTGAGTGTTTTTCAGGTGGAACTTCTGGGGAATGATGTAATCAGTTGACTATGATCTTTTAGGGTATGAAACAACACTTTTAGGGGTCAAAGATCCCTTGGTTTCTCGCCATATAAGATTGGGGTTGCAGTGCCCAAATATGTCTATAACACATGGAGAATAGGTGGGTAGATAAATTCATGGAGGAGTACATGTGGATGTTAAAAAGAAATTGAATTCGGTACACCTCTCCCACTTTATTAATACCATTTGGATGATGCTCTAGATATAGCTTCAATTCCCTTACCCTCCTCTCGAATGCAATGAAGGGAAAATTATGGGTGGTTTGTATCCAAAATATTTTGGTATATAAATTTACAGGCACAGTAACAAATTATAGGTGAGTAATTAGAGTTTATTTTCTTTGTTTATACAATTTAGAAATACCACTTCCTCGTGATTTGGATTTCATTTACCAATGGATCTATTCAAGGAAAGTTGATATGTTATGCACTTGTTCCTTGTAATATTACTGTGTTGGTTTGGATGGCCATGTGGTCTTGAATTTGGACAATTGAATGAAGCTTTTACAAGTTCTATTAATTTTCTAGATATAGCAATCACATGTATGGGAAATTTAGCTACTTTTAGTAGAATTATTTTACGAGTCCACATTTCGACAGTGGATTATTCCCTTTTTGCACCAACGTTAAGATATGAGAAATTGAAGAAAATAAAAGGGTTAGAAGGACTAACAACTAGTTCCAAATAAATTCATACATGTGATGTCATAATATTTTCAACGTAGACTCCGAGTAATTTGATGCAGAAATTATTAAAGTATCTCTCTGATCTTCATCAAGTGCACTTCATATTTCTGCAATGTTTCCCTTTACAATTTGTAGAAAAAGTCACTATGGAAAAAGTTATGTTACTCGCCTTTGTTGTTTTGTTTGGCTTCGTTTGGATTGTAACAGCCCTAGTGAAAATTCCATGTAATAAAAGTTAAAAATAATAACCATGCATGATGGGACACTTATTCCAAGTTGAATGTTGGGTAGAATCCTAGTGATGGGGATCACTTGTGATTGATATGGCTAAGGAAATTGGCAAAGGCAATGGCTAAGGCTTTGGAAAGGAAAACTGGCATTTTTGACACATTTATTTATGAAAATAATGGAGATTAGGAGAAAAGGGAGGTGAAAGGTCACATGTTGCATGTGAGGAGGAAATTGAAGTAAAATAATGGAAAATGAAAAAAATAGAGGCCTCATTTATAAAAAGGATTCTAAAGATTAGTTGGTAACCTTTTGTAAGTTCAGTGTTGGAGCTCTCTTCTATTCTCTCTCTCTCATACTCTTGGAGACTTAGAGTTTTCTTGGAGCACTCTTGATGGGTGTGGCATACTTCGATTCTTGGAGTAAGAAGGCAAAGGAAGAGCAAGAAAGTGCAAGAAGGCATCGAGATCAGTAGCTACATCAGATTTTATTTCAGGTATCGAGTTGCATGTTGTAGAAATTCTCACTGTAGATTAACCTAATTATGTAACATAAATAAAGCAAAATACTTAATCTACTTCTACAATCAAACTTGCGGAAGCTTAATCGATTTGAGCAAGATCAAACATAACACATATAATAGAGAAGAAGAAACAATGCACATGAAACACGGAAGAATACTCTAGGGAAAGCCTCAGCTAAAAACCCCGCTATCTATATTATCATACAAGTGGAAATATCTCAGGATTACACAAAGCTTTAGCTCTCATAGCTATCCAGCTCTCAGTACAATCCCTCACTGCTGCTCATTGACAGAATAGATTGCTCATATACCTTCTCCTCTATCCTCCAAGCCTCTTATTTCCTTGCACAGTTTTCCATGGGTGCTCCAGCTATAACCTTGTGCGACGCTGATCTCACATACTTCTCCAACACACTGTAAAACTGAGAAAATCTCAAGGAATGAATTCCTTCTGTATGCAAGAGATTTTATTATAGGAAAATTCTTGCAACTGATAGTACATTGTCCCTATCTTTAATCTCAACTGGGTCTTTGTCTGAACTGACATGCATGAGTTATTTATGAGAGAATATTCAGTTATCTGGAGCACACTAGTTTCATGCATGCATGCATTAACTGACTGAACTCACAATTAGTTCCTCAAACTGTTTGGAACTAATTTAATTGGACTTAACTCAGTTAACTAAGCTAACTAATTACAACATAAATACAACTCATCCTTATCTCCTTAATTAAGGGATAATTGTTGCATGACTTCACAAAGACTTCTATCTTGAATTTCTCCAACTAATTAACTCACAATGAATTAATTAATTAATTTTCAAGTAGCTGGTGAGACTAAATTCGAATTTTAATTCTCAATTTTAATTCAAGGACAAATTAAAATTGGAATATTCTTTTTGCCACATTTCAACACTCCCTC
>APFE031131396.1:130598-148645 GCA_000404065.3 Pinus taeda
AGTTTCAGCATATATAGCTTCAGTTTCTGTTAAAATGGAAAGTCCATGCCAAGTTATTCTTGACAGCACCAACTACTTCCAATGATGGTCCTACATTGTGGATTTACTTAGAAGTAAAGACCTTTACAGAATAGCCTCAGGCCAAGAAACCAAACCGAAAGATGAAGATAAGGTAGCTAAATGGGAAAATAGGCAAAGGCAACAAATAAGGCTTTGGAAAGGAAAAATGGCATTTTTGGCACATTTATTTATGAAAATAATGGAAATTAGGAGAAGAGGGAGGCAAAAGGTCATAGGATGCATGTGAGGAGTAAATTGAAGGAAACTAATGGAAAATGAAGAAAATAGATGCCTCATTAATAAAAAGACTTCTGAGAATCAGTTGGTAATCTCTCGGCAGCTTAGTGTTGGAGCTCTCTTCTATTCTCTCTCTCTCATACTCTTGGAGACTTAGAGTTTTATTGGTGCACTCTTGGTGGTTGTGGCATACTTGTATTCTTGGATAAATAAGGCAAAGGAAGAGCAGGGAAACACAAGAAGGCATTAGGATCAGTAGCTACATCAATTTTTCTTGTAGGTACCGAGTTGCATGTATGTTCCTTCACTAGTTTTGGCATGCATGGCATATGCATGTGGATTTGTCGTTGTGATTTGTCATTGGCATGGATGATGGACGAGACTGACAATGTATTTCCTAGCCTTGCCATTTCTTGGATAGCCATGGTGATTGTGGGTTTATTTTCGTTGTTTTGTTTTTGGTTGGTTCTCATGTTTCCTCAGTTTGCGGTTGAGTTACTAGTCCTGGAGCCTTTGTTGGATAAATGCTTTGGAGACCTTGGTGGGTTGAGTTACTAGTCTTGGAGCCTTGGTTGGACAAATGCTTTAGAGCCTGGTAAAAGCTATGGGTTGAGTTACTAGTCATAGAGCCTTGGTTGGAAAAATTCTCTAGAGCCCTGAAAGGCTCGGATAGAGACCAATTTGATGATGGTTTTGTGATGTCCGACTGTGAGGTGGAATCACTACTTAATGGGTTGAGGTGGATGGCTTATAGAATACCTGGATGGTTTTTTGATTAATGTGTTCTATGAGATCCCACATTCATGCTTGGAATATGGCACAGGGGTGAATGGCTGAAGAGAGATTTGACTCAACCATTCTACAATCAAGTAGAACGTGGAAGTCCCATCTCGGGTTTTGATTTTGGCTCTCATCATGTTTTTACTTGTAATTGAATGATCAATGTATCTATGACCTAATGGATGGAATGACAATTGATGTGTTGATGCGTCAATGGTTCCTACCGATTCTCAACTAAGTATGAGACCCCTATGCTAAGAACTGTTAATTACACCTGTAGATTACTCATTTGCAATATGTTTGACAAAATTCTTGTCATGCCTAACAGGGATCTAGTCAAGGCCTTGAACAAGTATTTTCTTTAGTATTGTTATCTCCATGTTATTTTACTGATCTGAAGAGATCGTTCAATTTTGGGTAGTGACCTGGGCTCTGGGTCTAAAAAAGTGTTTCAAATCCCGAAGTTGTTGGCATAGCACTGACAGTTTTGGTCTCTGGTCACTAGCAGGCAAGCCTGTGCGAGCAAATTTGGGTTGCTAGTCGCACTCATGCCTATAGCATGGGAGTGACTGAGCCTCAAATTCTCCAAACGCTTAGTCGGACCCCAATGCAAGTTGTATAAAGTATTGGATTGGTTCATGGGAGTCATATAGTTAATAATTGGTGTTTGTATGGTGTGTTTCCATCGTTTCCACTTCCTTAATATGACTTAGGAGGTAAACTCATATCATAGTGGCCTCTCGTCGCATGTTAACCCTGATTGGCCAATTCCCTAGATAAATGTGGGAGGAGGGTGTTACAAATCTTATGTTGAGTATTTTGGTGTGAGAAGGAAGGATGAGTGGAAAAAATGGGATGTTGGTGGAAAAACAGGTACAAATTCAGATCAAGGATGGAAAAATGAGCATGGGGCTTGGGATGGATTCGAGTACCATGGATGGATCTCTAGTTTCCCACTCTGGAACTCTTGATGGAGATTAACTCTAGAATTCTTGATGGGGATTATGAGAGGAAGCCCATGGGCTATATGATGCATATACGATTTGATCTTGCTAATGTTGTTTTTCGTGTACTGAGCTTGGCTTGCTCAATTGTAGCTTTGGTGGCCATGGCCAACAATCAAGAGTCTAGGGTTGTTACTGTGTTTGGGTTCAAGCTTGATATGTATTCCAGGTAGTTCTATTTTGATTCATTTGAGTGAGCTTCAAGGTATTTTTACAGTCTTTCATGGCTTGGCTTTGGAATTTGAGGAAGTGGGTGTGTGGTGTTTTGTATTGTTGCAGTTTCGTATGCATATTTAGTAACATGGAGAGTGTTTTGTTGTTTTAATAACTTTCATTGTTTGTATGTTTATGATTGTTTTGATCTTAATGTTTGTGTGCTTATTCTTGGTGGGAGCTTCAACTACAGTTGTTGTTCATTCATTGCTTCAACTTATGCTATGTGGGTTGAAAATGGTGAAGATGGAATCTACTATTCCCAGTAGGAATTCATGTTTAGTTGTTGTTTGCAGGCGATCAGGTATCCCTCAAGAGCTATGTTCTTAGTTTTGAAAATTCATGTCATTAGAGACACAATTTAAACATAGTCACAAACACATGTTTATGTCATTGAAGGCCTCTTTCTCAGGAAGGAAAGGGGTAACTTTCCTTCACAAATATAAGTATCATTGAAGGCTTGCTTCTAAGAAAGGAAAGGGATAACCTTCATGTATCTCACACATATATTATTAAAGGGCTGCTCCTCAAAAAGGAAGATAGAACCTTTAGTAATTTGGCTACCTAAAATTTTGAGTGAAAGGATGGAGTTATTTGTTCCAGAGAGGGAAAATATCAATGCAAGAAATTTCTTCTTCTATCTTGGAATTGACATCTTTTTTGTGTGAGTAATATGTTTCTAACATGGAATGTATAGGAATGTGGCGTGAGTTCTGTGTTAGAGACTATTTTTGTTTTAGAATTGTTCATAATATTTGTTATTTCTGAACTTTTTCCATCTAGTGAGACAAAATATCAATGTAATAAGTCTCGTCCTCTAGCTTGAAATTAATAAGTTTTTGGTGTGAGTAATGTGTTTTTAGCTTGGAATTAACAAGTTTTTAGTATAAGTTATGTGTTAGAGATTATTATTATTATTTTAGAATTGTTTATAATAATTGTTATTTCTGGACTTATTCAATTGAGGGAGAAAAAATATCAACGCAATAATTCTCTTCTTCGAGCTTGGAATTGACAAGTTTTTGGTGTTTATCATGTGTATAGAGATAGAAACTTTTGTGAAGTTATCATAACATAATCCTATAACATGATGTTATGAGATCCACAATGTCCATTTATTATAAGTTTAGTCTTTTAATTTTTAAAAGGTTCAAATACTATGAATTCAATCTTGTTAATATTAATGTATATGCTATGATCCAAAGAAATGCTAAAATATATACTGTGAAATGTATATTTTATTTTTAAATCCAATAATACTTATTAGATTATGTAAATCATAAAATACACCATATTAATGAATCTCTTTTTGAGTTTTTATTGATAACATTCAATAGTTCTACTATGTTGGTCATTTTATATGTCCCATAAGACCTCCTTAGTCATATCTCATATATACAAATGATATGACATGCCCTGGTCAAGGACATTTGATTTCAGGTTCCTAAGATTTTATTGTTAGTGTTCCATGAAATTTCAAACCAAGATTCAAGATTTAATAAGTCATTTGTGTGTCATGGTTATTTTTGTTTTTTTTTACTTATAATAAATATGTGAAAATTTTTAACATAGTTATGTTCTTGAAAAGTATTTTTTTAATCAATACTTTATTGGTGAAGAGTTAATTTATTATGAGATCACTTTTGAAGAGCAAAATTTTAAAGATAAGATTTTGGGACGAGAAATATAGGAAAAAAGTCAAAAAAAAATTGTATAATGAATAAAAAGGATTCCAAATTTCAATGATGGTAACAATTATAACAACCATTCCGTATAATTCCGTTACTTTTGAGACGCACACAACTACGTTACGGGAAAGTTATTTCTTAAGAGGGTTGAAATTACAGGTCTCCCAAGCAAGGTTAGAATTTTAAAATAGATTCGCTTATCAAATTGGATGGTTCTTATACATTTTCAAAATAGGATCTCCACATTTACCCTCCAAATTCCATCCCTGCTCCCTAGTCCTCCAACTTCAAAACAAGAAAGAACCAATTAATTGATTACGGAATTCTTTGAACCTTGAATTGCAAACGGTGGATTGAATCGTAGCCTGTAGGATGATAGTAGCAGTTAATACTTTTTATTTAGAAAAAGGAATATCAGTGGCAAATAGCGGATTGAATCGTAGGATGGCAGTAACGGTAAATAGCTTTTATTTAAAAAAAAGAATGGAGACGAGTATATTTTTTTTTCCGAGATAAAGAACAACAGACGTTATATTAAAAATATATGCCGTTACATTTTCAAGAAATCCACAGAACCCCCACTATGTCTAACAGAAGAAGAAGAAAAAAAAATCGCAGAAAAAAGCCAAGAAACAACTGTAACGAAAAAAACAGAGCAATCCCTCTGCGAGACTGGGGAGATCTCCAAACAACTTGAAATAAGCTTGCAGACGAATCACAGGGATCAGAGATAAGGTCCAGCAACGCCTCCCAGGAAAATTGATCAAGGGAACATCATGCAAAGGGGGAAACCCCTGAACCTATTATAGCACCCTGCTCCAGGCACTCAAAATGTATCAGCCCAGGCAGAGCAGAAACTCCACGATTAGAGAGCCAGTTATCCTGGGTATACTGTTCCCGATATATATAGTTGAAAGAAACAAAGCGGAAACAATCCTTCATGGAGGGGATCTGATCCATTTAGTGGCATGAAAACAGCACAGTTAGGGAGAACTTCCCCATCGCCCAATCAATAATCACCTTCGAATCACTTGAGACGACGATCTCATCCACTGCGAGTCACAAGGCACATCTAAGGGCTCCCCATAAAACCAACACCTCTGCCCTCATATTAGTGCCCAGACAGCCTAACTGGAAGAAGTTGTAACTCCAGGAAGGAGAGATGGAGATAGCAGTTCCACAGCCAGACTGCCCATCCACGGAAGCATCGTCAAAGGAACCAATAGGAAGGGTCTAATCAAGGGGTTTGTAGGACCAGCAGCGCTTGGAACACTTTGGTTTATGAGGGTCGATCTCCAAGCAGTATGCTACAATTTTGAGGGTAGTGGCTCTCAGATTAGGGGCTGCATCATAAAAGAAATACAAGCATTCCGGCATCGCCAGATGCCCCACTATAGAGGAATAGTTTTGTAATCCGCATGACGAGTAGTCCGGCAGCTGAGGCAGGCAAATAATGAATCCTGATTCATTTCATATTTGATCTGGAGTATAGAAACTTCCTCCCAGCCTGCGAGGGCAAACGGGCAGTAACCCATCCTTATAATCAGATTTACAGAGATAGCAAAAACCCAGGCCCATAAAGCCTAGCTTGAGGACGTTGTTCCAATTCAAGATACGATTATGGACAGCCAGCCAAGTGAAACATTTCAGTTTTGTCGGCACCTCCCACTTCCACATCCAAGCCCGCCCAACACTTCCACATCACTTGAGGAGAAGAGTACATCCTGTATTGCATTCACTGGCACAATTCTGCGAAGAGCTGGTGTACTTCACCCTCTAAGCTCATGTTACTCCTCTGACAATAAATATCATGATATAGGCACCCGTTTTTCTTTTTAAAGTGGTGGGGCCTTGCTAAATGAGATGATTTGATTGGAAGGATGGGTTTCTTAAACAATATATGGCCATTGCTTTGCAATAAAGCTTAGATTGAAAATCTACCCTGAAGTGGAGGCCAAAGAAAAATAAGAAACGGCCACCATAAAATACTGTGAAGAGCTATGAGATTAAGACAAAGAATGCGATATGCAAAGAGGCTTGATGGAGAGGGTAAGGGAAGAGGCAAGGGCCGCGTTCACTTGCCCTATGTTGGGGATATGCCTGCCCTGAGAAGGCATGTTTATGTTATGCCTGAAATTGGTATAAGATGGCATGCTGACGATGATATGAATTTTCTCAGTGACTAAATTTACACAAAGAGAAAGAAAGAAGATTGCCTACCAAGGCCTGATGATGGTGAATATATGTAGCAAGTTTCTGAGATTTAAGACTATTGTGAATCTTGCAGTCAATGTTACTTTCTGAGATTTAAGACTATTGTGAATCTTGCAGTCAATGTTCTACAATGCTAAAAATTTACATAATTTATTTTTTGGGTTCCCGGTTTATGTTAGCTGCATTTAAATAAATAATTTATCACATGCAATATGAGCCAAAGGTGCCAGCAATTGCAGCTTTATGCCCTGCAATCTGGACTTCCATGACGAATTGCTACATTATAACAGCAACCAAACGATGGAATGAAGCATAAGATGCTAGCATCTGTTGGCAAACACAATATGTCCTTTTATTACCAATAGAATATGATGGATTAAGAATACAAAAACGTTCTGTCAAATTAAATCACAGATTCGCAAATGTGATAAGATAAATATAATTGCATGACTTGAAGATAGTGTACTACATTAAGTCTCACATGTCAATGTGGGATCTAACTAGACAGAGTTCTGTACAGCGCAAACATATTTATCATCTAAGCCATATACGATTCTTTCACTTCACTGTGGACACATATCCTGCAGCCCTGGTGCCTTTTGCCCAATGAAGTGATTTAGGCACTGCTGTGTAATTTCCTAATGTAATGATCACCATATCACTCTATGTCCCTTTCTCTGCAACAGCTACTAGCTTCAACCAGAACCTGAAGCCAGGGCTGAGGCAGGAGAAGTAGAAGAGGACGCCTTACTCTGCAACACCTACTAGCTTCGACCTGAACGTGAACCCAGGGGTGAGGCAGAAGAAGTAGGAGCTGAAGAAGAAGCAGCCATTGTAAAATACTGTGGAAACCCATGAGAATTGGAGAATGAATGTGATGTGAAAAGAGACTTAATGGAATGGTCAAGGGATGAAACAATGGCTGCTTTCACTTGCCCTCTCTTGGGGATATCCCTGTGAGAAGGCATGCTTATGTGCCTGGAGTTGGCCTGGTATGGCATGCTTAAGATGCTACAAAATCCGTCAGTAAGTCAATTTAAACAAACTCAAAGGAAAAGATTGGCGAATTCTGAAGGTAAACAGACTCAGAGAAAATGGCGAATTCTGAAGGTAAACAGACTCAGAGAAAAGCTGTGTGAGAAAGTGCAAAGGATGCACGCAATATATAACAGGACTATGAAAGACACCCGATTCTGTGATTGCAGCAGTCAATTGCACAACTTGATGCTGTGCTAGTAACGGGAAAAATTATATAATTTGTTGGGTCGCCTGCTGAGGGGAAACTCTTATTTCCAACCCCATAGAAAAGTAAATGCTGTCTGATATGCAAGGCAAATAACTTTAGCCCTCTCTCCAGGCTGCTATCTTGATTCTACGTGCTGTCACTCAGAAGGCTAAAGTTATTTGCCTTGCATGTCAAGCAGCGAGGTTGGAAATAGGAGTTTCCGCCTGCCGAGGTACAGCTAATTAAGTAATAAATTTGTTCGTTGCGTCGACTGCTGAGTTTGGCTACAGCTAATCAAACAAATGGCCTACAGCGAATCAAACAATAAAACAACAAAACTTGCAGCTTTATGCCCTACGAAGTTATGACAACACGTTTCCGTATTTTTCCATACTCAATTCTATCTAATTTGACAATTTATGTTATACTTATTCAAAGTCAATTGTTAGCAAATTGGGCGATTCCACTGCTTAAGCCGCCCCAGGTCCTTTTTTAATGGCAGGATCGCCCGGCCCTAGAAACTTTTGCATCCAAACCTGTTTGCAGATACGGTTGGTGAGGCAATTCTGTCGATGTAACTGCTATGACCAGCCGCTGTGTGGCGTCCTTATCCCTTTAAGAGATCGTCGTCATCGTCGTCAAATCACTTCAATATTTTCGGCATTTGAAACCTGTCTGCGTTTACCACTCTCATCAAAACTGTGTGAGGTTACTGCCTTCATTAAAGAAAACCTCTTGCCAGCTACTGCACGATTTTTTTTAAGTTTTCTGGGGGCAACCAGCGAAAGCCCGTGGAATAACTTTTACGTCAACCCTGTGCGCTCCAGTAAGGATTTGCATCTTCAACCACACACTTCACAAAAACTTTAAAAAAATAACTTCAATTTTTTTTAATGATGATAGTGAAATAAAATACCCTTTATAATAATATATGTAATTATTTCGTAATCAGAGAAATTTTTACATTCTTTTAATAATAATGTATAATTTATTCTAAATTGAAATTTTTGTAATTCAGGTATTTTGGTTATAAGCTCCTGGCTCCTATAAAAATAACCTGTCCATTTTTCAATTAGTTCTTTGAACATTAAAACCCTTTTCATTTAAGGTTTTCCATATATATTATATTATAGAGTAATTATCTTCATATAATACCAATTCTATGCTTTTCGTCCCAGAAAAATTGTTTATTGATATTATATTAATCTAATTTTAATTAGTATTAAGCGAGTGTAAAGTTATTTAAAAAAGTAAGGGTGTGAGTATTTTATAATTAATTTATATTTAATTGTGAAGTTGAAAATTAAATTATTATTATTATTATATATGGATAAATGGGTTTCATACCTATTCAATGCAGAGTATTCTATTCAGAGTTTTTATTATTGTTTGTTTGTAAAATTATTAGAGCTAGCACAAGTAAAGATCTGGAGAATAATTGTATAAACTTGCAAGAATTGAGAAAATTTGAAAGGGAGAATGAATTATGTATATTCAAATAGTAATGAAAGAATAAATACATAAAGCAATTAATTTAAGCTTAATTGCATGCTAAAGTTAACTAAATCTAACTAAAACTAAGTGTACTTTAATGCTATGTTAATATGCACATAGATCACAGGCAAATACTAAAGCTAACTAAAGTTAAGTGTGCTTTATGCTACGTTAATATGCATTTACACCAACACACCCCCCCCCCCCAAGCAAAACTTAGGTGAGTGTGTTGCAAGATGGAGGAATCCCGACAACAAGGCCTTTTTATGTACCAATGTGCAATGCATGAAAGAGAAAAGAGGGAAAACCCACTTGGAGCAAAACCCCCCTCAAAATACAATGCAAAACTTAAAAAAAAAAGACAACTTCTAGGCAGTTGTGTCCCTCACCTCAAGACGATCCCGCAAAAAGTGAAATTATGCTTAGTAAAAGTCTTGGTGAAGATGTCGATAGTCTTCTCAGAACTAGGACAGCATTGCAGATTGATGGTCCCATCATGAATCAATTATTTGATGTAGTGCATGTGGATCTTGATATGTTTGGTTCACTGCCACTACACTAGATCTTTGCAAAACTTCAATGTACTCTGAATGTTGTACCATACGACAATCAAATGATGGAGAATGATACCAAGTTTTGAAAGGAAATGTTGCAGCCAAATGCCCTGAATTGATTGCTCCTTTGTACTTGGCTTATGTTCATGAAAAAGAAATGATAGTATGCTTCTTGCTTGACCAACAAATGGGGTTGGATCCCAAACTAAGTATATAGCAGGAAGTGGTCCCCTTCTTTGTAAATGGATTTGGAGGAACAAGCTTCCTTTTTGGAAGAATAGGTATCAACTCCCATGTTTGGATCAAGGATTGGCTCTCCTTATCCATGGTTGCATGCTAACACGGATACCCTAGAATTTGAGCATGTATTTGACAATGAGATGCATGTACCATAAATGCAATCATGGGCATGCCTATCTCTAGGGATGCATGCATGGCTTTAGGGATGCCTTCGTGGATGCATGCATGTGCATGCATGGTGTTATAGATGCATCCTTGGATGCATGCATGGTTTTGTGGCTAAGAGTGCATGTGGGGCATCATCAAATTGAGGCCTTGTCAGATCTGTATATTCAACATCATCAACAGTAGAGGAATCAAAGTCCTCTTTTATGTTTTCGAAAGCAGTATCTCCATCTATAGCAGAGTCTTCATCACTAGAGGAGGAAGAGATTTCCTCATGTGCAATACATTCATTATTAAATAATATAAAATGCACATATATAACAAATTCATCATCAACAAAAGAAGCAGAGTCTTCATGTGCAACACCGCCTTGAGAATATGTTTCCTCCTTGTTGAAGTCTTCATTGATTTCATGACCACTATGATAGATTGAGTTGTCTGTCTCCAAATGGTGCTCTTATAGATCATTTTCATCATCATATAATCCTTTTAATGTAGTCCAGATTTCATGTGGCGATTCAATATCTATGATATGAGAAAGAATATCATGAGACAAATAAACACAATCTTCCATAAGCCATGTCAGATTTGTTAAGCTAATCCAAATTCTCATCCTCTGACATTGGTTTTGTCTTAATTCCCATGACTATTTGGTACAAACCTTTTCTCCTAAGATGAAGCAAAATAATTGGTTTCCATTCATAGTAATTGTAGGAAGTGAAAATGGTGGAATTTAGGAATTCCATTCTTTCACCAATTCAATTCTCTGACATTTTTTTCCACTTTCAATTTGTGGAAAATTCCAACACTTTCAATCTCCTAGTAGTTTCCAGTGCTTTGATCTTTCGAAACCTGCAAAAATTATTCATGCACCTTCTCCAAGCCCCCCGCCACTCTAATACCATGTTAAATTATTAGAGCTTGCACAGGTAAGGACCTAATTGGAGAATAATTGCATAAACTTGCAAGTATTGAGAAAATTTGGAAGAGGGAATGATTTATGTATATTCAATATTGATGAAAGAATCAATACATAAAGCAACTAAGTTAAGTTTAACTACATGCAAGCACTAAATTTAACTAAAGCTAATTAAATATAGTTAAAGCCAACTAAAGCTAAGTGTGCTTTATGCTATGTTAATTTGCATGTACACCAACATTGTCGAATTTTAAGGAAGGGAATGCTAATGGAGTTTGATTTCATTTCACTTTGTGTCTTTTATTCCAGATTTTGGGTCTATTCCTTCCAAATTTGTTTTCACTTATCCGAGCTTGCATTAGCAAAGGATAACACCTATTTTCTTTGAATATATTTGCATAGAACTGAAATCTGAATAGCACTAGTCAGAACAAGAAGTATATGTCCATTAGAACTTAAGCATAGGTTCATGCTTCTCAACTTTTGTTCCTCTACATTAAAGGATCAGGTAAGCTAATATTTTGTGCCAGTCTTGGTTATCTTTTCGTTATTACTACTCGCTAAATGAAAACCATGACAACCTATGAAATTTAAATGTAAATTGTAAAAACAAAATTGTTAAATTTTAAGTGCTTAATGGTTTCTTTTAGGTTCCCTATAGAGACCTTGAGTAGGGCCCACTCAAGGTATTTCCTATTATACTTCATTTTTACAATAGGTTTTAGTTGGTTTCAACATTATATGTTGTTATGTATTTTTCCTGCAAGTAGTTCATAGTTTCCTATAGCAGTTTTACTACATGTCACTTCAATAGGTTCAATAAATGCTCATGTCACTTCACCATTAGATGATTTGCTTCTATTTTTAAAATAATCTTAATTAAATTTACTTTATGGCATGTCATTTCCAATCAATTTAATTATGCACATTCACTCTTTGTTCATTTCTATTGTAACCTTCCTTTTAATGCTTAACATCTTATCTTATCTCATGACTTCTAAGGTGATAATTCAGTGGTATCCTTTGTTAATTGTGGAGCCGCCCATCCCCATAAGAATAATGGAAAATAATCTCACTTCCCCTTACTCTTGATGATCTTGATTTGCGGTATAAAGAGTGTAGAACCACCAACCTTCGAGGGTGAAAGAACAAGATATTAGAAGCTATGATTGGGCATCCTCCTTGCTATTATAATAGTTCCTACATTTCCTAGAATTACGATAATTCATTCCTAGTATATAGATAGCCATGAAAAGGGTCTTATAGTCCACCAAGTAATATGATGGCGAGGAGGATTTTTATGCTATGACATATGAAATTACTCTCTACAAATGTCTATGTTATACTAAACATGGTGACTATAATAGCCTCCATTGCTTCCCTTAAGAAAGGGAGTGATAGTCATGAATGGGACAATAATATTCAAGTTAGCCCTAAAATCCTTACATCATATTGTGCTAGTGTGGTTTGCACATAGGATGCAGAATACCTTATCAATGTAACATGTTCTTCGGTTGAAAAATTAAAGTCAAGATGAGGAGTTCAATATTATTTTAGAAATTCATTGGCCCAATACATTTTGGTATTGTTGCTAGGGATGTGTGAACGACCACATATAAGGCATCAATTTTTTATCAAGAAAAAAAAACTCATTGGATTGTATGCATCACCATAGAGATAGATTTAGTATATTTTTAGCAAGAACTTACACTATAAAATAGGTATAATTAAACAAGGACAATTGAAAGAAGTTTGTGAAATAAATTCCCAAAAACTCATTGAAGAATATGGGGAGTTACTAGAAGAGAGAGTAAGGATTTTTACAAAATTCTCAGAAGAAAGAGAAGAGTCCTCATTTCACCATATTGGGGTTGAAGATGGAGAGAGACAATACAAAATTTTGCATTTTAGAGAAACAATTTAGGTTTGACAAGTACATAAGACTATGGGAACAACCTAAGAGAGGTTACACTCAAACAAGGTAAAGAAATTATCAACCATGGTAAAGAAACTTGATTTGACCAAACATTTGATAAGGTTAATTGGATGTACTTAAGGTTAATCCTAATACACATTGGAATTAATATTCATGGATCATGGGGTGTTTGTATTGAACCTCATTTGTTGTATTAATCAATGGATCGACCTTTAGGTTCTTTTATGCCTTGAGAGGGTTAATACAACATCATTTTATGTCCCCATTCCTATTTTTGTTGGTGGAAAATGGCTTTAACAAAGTAATTTCAACATACAAAAGAGAAGGTTCCATCAAAGGAATAAGAATAAGGATCTCAATATCCCCAACACATATACTATTTGTCAATGATGTAATCCTATTTGAAGTAAGGAATCAAAGAGAAACAAAATGTTGAGGGAAACTTTAGACCTATATACCAAGCAACAAGGATCGATGTAAACATTAAAAAATCCTATATACTATTCAATGGTCTAGATGAAGAAAAGAAAGGTATTGCAACAAATTCTTCCTTTTAACTCTCTTCTCCTTGATAATTTAGAAAATTAAATACTTTGAATTCTACGTGAAACCTAATGATACAAAGTTAGATATTTGTTATGGTTGTAAGAAAAGATGGAGAAGAGCGTTACAAATTTTTGCTATAGATAATTGTCTAGAGGTAGGAGGCTAACACTTGTAAAATTGGTTATGTATGGGATCCTGATGTATTGGTTATTGTTAGCTTGTATTCCTAAGGGCATATTTAAAATGATAAGAAAAAAGTGCTTGAGCTTCTTTTGGAAGGGAAATAGAAAGAATGAGAGTATTCCTCAAATGAAATGGAAGATTTTGACTACACCATAGGAAGATGGTGGATGAGGTTTCAAGAAAATTCACTTTTTTATATTAGTTTTAGCAACCAAAGTCTAGTAACAAGGTTGATGCACATTGAAGATCATTGTGGAACATGACATAATCAATAGAAGAATGGATTAGAAAGGAAGTCAAAGGTTATGGTGGGGCCTTAATTGTTTGGAAAGCAATGGTAAGTGAATTTCCCTTTATAAGAAAATGGGTAATTTGGAAAATAGGTCTAGGAAATAGAGTGAAAATTGGAGAGGATCCTTCACAAAGGTGCTTAGAAAACTTAAAGTTATTAAGACGTTTAATAAACTTGCTTCACAATAAGGAGATATTTGATATGGTAGATGTAATGGAACCATAAACAAAATTAATTTGGAGTTAAGGTTGGAGTTTAGTAAATCAACTAAGCTCACAAGAAGAGATGATAATTGAATGGAATTAGTGCACTGATGAGCTTAAACTAAGTAGCATAAAATTAAAGAGGAGGATAAGGTGGCTTGGTCTAAAAATAAAGCTTTGGGGAGTTTCACTACTAAGTTATGCTATGAAGTAAGCATAAAAGAGGAATTTGTGAGAGATAGAGCATGGGGATCCAAGATTGTTTTAACACCAAAATGTGCTCTAGAAAGTAGAATTTTTTTCTAACTAGATATCTTCATTAAAATATGTACATGGTACAAATGATAGAGAAGAGATCTGAGGGCCTAATTAGGTGCATTTAAGTAAAAATAATGAACATGTTGCTAACCATTTATTAGTTCACTGCTTAAAAATAAAAAAGAATGAAGGATTATTGGACATTTTGTGGTTCACCCTTTTCAAGTAATGTGTGGAAAGAAGCTTGAAAGTAGCGAATAGAGAATGGAGGGAGAGACTTCACTAGAATGCTTCAAGAACTTTCTAAGGTAAGACTTTGATACTTATTCAAGTTGTTTCTAGTATATATATATATATATATATATATATGGACTCTAGAGAAGGTGAAAAAATATGTGTGCTCAAAAAAACTTGAAATTGATTTCTCTAAATCTTGAAGATTCTTTGATGAAGCTATCCAAAGTTCTACATTGAGATATTTTAATTTTATCCAAATATCATTAATTTCCTTTCATACAACATTTGACCAAGGAACTAACAATGAATTAATATTGTATGCTTTGTGGATCTTATTAAAATTGAAAGATGATAAAAGGTTACAAGTGTACCATTGTTAAAGACAATAATTTTGTAGTAGTTTAGGTAAATGTGGAAAATCTTATCTAATTCAAATCATGGATAAGATAAAATAATAATAATAATTTTTTTTAATTATTACATGTAATCATGTATATAAACAATCTAATGAATCCAGACACAAATATATCTCCATAAAAACATTACACACAAATATATCTTCATAAAGGCAATGCTCCATCATGTTGTAACCAAGTTAAATTTGTCTTGAAAAAATTATGTAATTCTTTAATTTGTTTTTAAATAATTGTAAACCATTTTTTTTTAAAGATTAGATATCAATTTGTAAGGATTGCAATATGAAAATAGCGTTTTTTTTTTAACAATTTATTTATTGAATTTTGAATATAATAGTATAGGTTATATACATTTAATTTTGTTGGGATTTTTTTTTTTTGTAAGTTTGGCATGATTACATTTTCATTATATCCAATATATCACTCCAATTAAGATCCTGAATTGAACTAGTGACTTCACATCAAAAAGTGTTTAATTAAACACCCAATCACCATTTATCCAAAACCCCATTAAATATTTAATATATTATTTTTTCCCTTAGATTCAAAAAAACAAAGAAAAAAAAAAAAAACCAACAACAACAACTAAACTGAAAAATTTTCTGGAAAAAAAACAAAAAACCTGATTAAAAAAAAACTATTTAAATCTGCACCCTGAATTAATTAATTACTTTATATAGATCCCTTAAAATGAATTTCTAGGGACACAACACGTAAGTCTCATAAGAAAGTAAAAATAGTACACGACCGCTTAACGAAACTGCCACTGTGCACACCGACGCGGAACTATGTTAATTCCGCAAAGAGATATGGATTATGAAGCAATTATAACAACAATTCCGTTAAAATTTAATTTCATTATTTTTGAGATAACAACAATTCCGTTAAAATATGATTTCATTATTTTTGAAATATAACGGAATTGTTGTAATCTCAAAATTTCAAAAATAATGAAATCATATTTTAACGGAATTGTTGTTATTTTAAAAATAATGAAATTAAATTTTAACGGAATTGTTGTTATAATTGCTTCATAATCTAGATAATAATATGTTCAGACGCACACAACTGCGCTATTGGTTGACGAAAGTTATTTCCTAAAAGACGCTGGCTCAAATTACACAAACACATTTACATTTTGCTATAAGTTTATATCAACTACATATACCATATAAATCCTAATATTATAGTCTTAAGGGATAGCTCAAATGGTCGAGTTTCCGTTGCTAAGCACTTTCCCAGTGGGCAGGTCACGGGGTCAAATCTCCTCGACGCCCTCGGGGTTAGGCCTGTTAAGATTGGCCGATGGGCAGATCCCTTCGGGTGGAACAGCCTCGATATTTTCCGTGGATATAGCGGCCACTCAGTGATCGTGAACCACAACTTAAAAAAATAAAATCGTAATATAATAGAGTTTATAATATAAATCTTAATATTATTATAAATTTTAATAGAATTTATAATAAAGTTTATTTCAGTGATAAACTAATCCAAGTGCACTTTTGCCAAGTCTCCCAATTTAAACATAGGGAACACTAATTAATTGATTAAGGACATCTTTGAATTCTTGAACGCTGCTATGCAATTTAGACTTTCATATTACAATCGCAAACAATGAATTGAATAGGTCTAGAGGATGTGGTTCAACAATGAATTGAATGGGTTCCAAAAATGTGGTTCAATAGTTAGATAGGAAGATTTGGTCCCCACAAGTCTCCTGCTCCAAGTGCAATTTCTTCATGTGAAAAAAAAAAAAAAAAAAAAAAAAAAAAAAAAAACATAAACAAAAACAGTGGATTAAATTGTTGTCTGTAAAATATCAACAACTATTAATACCTTTTATATAGAAACAACAATATCACAACGGTAAATAGTGGATTGAATCGTAAGATGACAACAACAATTAATAACTTTTAGTTAGAAAAAAGAATGGAGAACAACACATCATGTATTGCATTCATTGGTAAAATTCTGTGAAGATCTAGCATATTTCACCCTCTAAGCTCATGTTACTCCTCTGATAATAACTATTATGATATAGGCACCTCCTCTTTTTAATGGAGCAGTGTTGGGGCCTTGCTAGATGAAGTGATTTCTTTCGTAAACAATATACGGCCATTGCTTTGCAATACAACTTTGATCGAAAATCTACCCTAAAGTAGAGGGCAAAAAAAAAAGAAACAACCATCATAAAATATTGTGAAGAGCTATGATATTAAGAGAGGAAATGTGATATGCAAAGATACTTGATGGAGAGGGAAAGGGAAGGGGCAATGGTTGCTTTCACTTCCCTGCTCTTGGGGATATGCCTGCTTTGAGAAGGCATGCTTATATTGTGCCTGAAATTAAGTTGAGATGGCATGCTGATGTTGATATTAATTTTCTCAATGACTAAATTCACACAAAGAAAAGAACAATATTGGCTACCAAGGCGTGAGGATGTGGAGAATATATCAAGTTTCTGAGATTTAAGACTATTGTAAATCTTGCAGTGAAGGTTTGACAATGTTAAAAATTTACATCAATTTTATTTTTTTGGGTCCACTTCCTAGGTTGGTTGCATTTAAATAAACAATTTATCACATGCAATATGGGCCAAAGAGTCCAACGATTGCAGCTTTATGTCGTGCAATCTAGACTCCCATGACCAATTGCTACATTATAACATCAACCAAACGATGGAATGAAGCATGAGATCCTAACATCTTTTAACAACACAATATGTCCTTTTATTACAAATAGAAAAAGATGGATTAAGGCTACAAAAATGTTCTGTAAAAGTAAATAACAGATTCACATGTGATAATATTGATATGACTGCATGACTTAAAGATATTCTACTCCATGAGGTCTCACATGTTAATGTGACATCTAGCTACGCACAATTTTATACAGAGCAAACATGTTTATCATCTAAGCCATGTACAATTCCTTCAATGTGGACACAACTTCTGCAACCCTGGTGCCTTTTGCCCAATGAAATGATTCAAGTAATGCTGTGTAATTCCTAATGTTATGATCACCATATCACTCTATGTCCCTTGCTTTGTGATCTGAATTGGATTGTTATATTATTTGGCATCCATCTCAATGCATTTGGAGTGAAAAAAATGGAGGAATCAACTCACGAGATTGTTTTCTAGGAGCGTGTCGATGTGTCAAACGACGTCTTTTGGGGGTAAA
>APFE031131396.1:150522-177650 GCA_000404065.3 Pinus taeda
GGGTCTGCACCGCCATCTATGTGAGAAAGTGATGTTGTTCAAGCCCAAATCGGTGGATGAGCCTAGTGTACAAGCACATTACGTAGAGAACATAGGCCTGAAAAGAGCACAATCAAGTGGATTGAATTAGAAGGAGAAACATAAAGCTTCTAAGGAGGGGAAGAATAAGAAAAAGGGGGGAAGATTAAAAAATGGCAGCCACAACACACCACTGCAAATATCCTAGCAACCACTGCAACATTGCTGGTCATATAGAGGAGAAGTGATGGAAGTTGCATCCAGAGATAAACCAAAAGAACAAGAAGAAAGATAATAAGAAAAGGAATCTCATGGTTAGTGATTCGAGCAACCAAGTTGAAAGAAACTCAGATGTGGATGAGAATATCATATGTACATCAGTGCAAAAGGAGGTGAATTTGAGTAGCCTTCAACAATAGGAAGAGAAAGAAATGACCAAACTCTTCCCTATAAAAATACAGGTCAAGAAGATAAATATTGATGCTCAACTTGACTCATGATCACAAGCGAATTTCATCACAGCAAAGTTGGTCAAGATGATGGGGCTGGAAGTTCGTGATCATCCAAACCCATATCCATTGGGTTGGGTAAATAAAGATGTAGAGCTGAAGTTAACAAAATAATGCAAAACTAGATTTTCTATCAGCGCTGATTTTATTGATGAAGTAGATTTGGATGTGGTTCCCCTTGATGTATGTCGAGTCATGTTTGGGAGTCCATACATGTACATGTGTAATGCAATATTTATGAGGAGAGCTAACCAATATCGACTCATCAAGGATGGAAAATCGTTCATCATCAATGCGCACGAAGGAAAGTCTAAAATTTCACTGGTAAGTGCCAAAAAGGCTAAGAAATTATTCAATTCTAGCAAGAAGTATGTTTTATCATTTTTAAGAGAAAGTCAATCTGAAGAAGAGTCAATAAGACACAAGGAAACCCTGGAGGGATGTACTAAGAAACATAAACAACAATTGGAGGAGTTGTTACAGGCATACAAGGACGTGTTCCGAGAACCCAAAGGGTTACCACCTAAGAGAGAATGGGAGCATGAGATCCAACTATTTCCATACTACCAATTTCCAAATACTGGTCTGTACAGGCAATTTGTCATAGAAGTAAGTGAGGCGAAGAAACAGTTGCAGCAACTACTGGAACAGGGTGTCATTCGACCGAGTACATCACCATGTGGGTCACTCATCATCATTGTGCCAAAGAAGGATTGGACTTGGTGGATGTGTATAGATTACAGGGCATTTAATAAAATCATGCTCAAGAACAGATACCCCCTGCCCAGGATAGACGATCTTCTAGATCAGTTACAACAAGAAAAGTATTTCACCAAGTTGTACTTGAAGTCTGGATATCACCAGGTTTGCGTCAAAGAGGAAGATACATGGAAGATCACCTTTAAAACGAAGTAAGGTTTGTATGAGTGGTTAGTTATGTCATTTGGCCCTTGTAATGCACCAGCTACGTTTATGAGATTAATGAATGATATATTGCGCCCGTTTATAGATTCATTTGTTATTTTCTATTTGGATGATATACTAGTATATAGTGCTACCTAGGAGGAGCATATTTCACATTTTACGTAAGTACTCGAAACATTGAAGAAGCATCAACTGCTAGCAAATATCAAAAAGTGTGAGTTTGTGCAACAGTCTTTGGTGTATCTGGGGTATGTGATCAGTGGAGGAGAGTTGAAGATAAATCCTTCCGAGATGGGGGCCATCATGGAATGGTCAGTGCCTACTAATCTTTCTGAGGTTAGGAGTTTCATTGGCACATCACGGTACCTAATGAAATTCATAGCCTCATTTTCAGTGGTAGCAGCACCACTCCACGCCATAGTAGCAAGTGGCAAGGGTTTCGAGCGGGGAAAAGGTCAGCATAAGGCTTTTGAGAAGCTAAAGAAGAAGATCAGTCAAGCACTAGTTCTAGGATTACCAAACTTGTAGCGAACCTTTGAAGTGGAAACATATGTGAGTGGGTCTGCTACGGGAGTTGTCTTGATGCAAGGAGGAAGGGCGATTTGCTACCATTCTGAAGTATTTCATGGGGCAGTTCTTAACTGCCCTACCTACGATAAGGATATCTCTACCATGGTGCAAGATGTGAAGAAGTGGAAGCACTATCTGATGGGAAAGGAGACAGTAATCCACACATATCGCCGGTCATTACAGTACTTGCAAGCCC
This sequence comes from Pinus taeda, assembly GCA_000404065.3. Taxonomy (NCBI): domain Eukaryota; kingdom Viridiplantae; phylum Streptophyta; class Pinopsida; order Pinales; family Pinaceae; genus Pinus; species Pinus taeda. The sequence continues at coordinate 152,740 of APFE031131396.1, forward strand.
AGAGTAAGCTATAACAGACCAGACATTATAAGTGGATGGGGTTTGTACAATTGTTTCATTTGGTCATCAAGTATAAGAAGGACAATAGAAACAAGTTGGCTGATATGATTTCAAGGCCACCCACATCAAAGATTATAGATTTGGGGACTCTTATGCACATGGATCCATTCACCCATGATGCATATAGAGAGGCATTTTCAGAAGATGAGGACTTCAAGGACGTGTATTAGTAGTTGCAAAGTTAGAGTCATGTGCACACTGGGAACATCATCGTTGACTACCATCTCTAGTATGGGTTACTCTACAAGCTAGATAATCTATGTGTTCCTAAAGTTGCGCGTTTGCAGCTGATTAGAGAGGCTCACACCTCCAAGGTTGCAGGGCACTTTGGTGTAGGGAAGACTGTGGCTAACTTGCAAAGGTATTTGTATTGGCCCAATATGCAAGAGAAGGTAGCTATGTTCATAAGAGGATGCATACTTTGTTGTACCAGCAAGCCTAGCAACAAGAAACATGGTCTATATCATCCCTTAGTTGTACCTACTCGTCCTTGGGCAAGCATTTCCATGGACTTTGTGGGAGGTTTATCGACAACCAGGAAGGGACATGAGTACCTGTTCATGGTAGTTGAAAGGTTTAGTAAGATGTGTGTTCTGATGCCTTGTAAAAATACCATAAATAGACAAGAAGCATCCAACTTGTTCTTTGGAAAAGTCTGGGTGCACTTTGGGATGCCAAGGACACAAGATTTCTCAGTGCATTATGGACTACATTGTGGGAGAAGATGGACACATAGTTGAAGATATCTACAACATTCCATCCATAGACAAATGGGCATACATAAGTAGTCAATAAGACTTTGGTGCAGTTTTTGAGGGAATACAACCAGAAGCATCTGAAGACCTGGGATGAAAATCCGACATATATACAACATTCTTATAACAAAGTAGTCCACACTTCTACAGTAAGGTTCCCATTTGAGACTTGTTTTGGATATTTGCTACCTTCAACTTTGGATATTGCATATGGGGAGCAAGGATCAGTGAGGGAAGATCTTACAAGAGATGCTTTGAGGGCTGAAAATTTATAGAGAAGATCAGGCAAATCCATCTACGGGTATAGGAAAAATTGTAGAAGTCATAGGAGATGTATAAGGCCAGGCATGATCAGCACAAAACAGAGAAACCATTCAAGGTGGGAGATAGGGTATGGCTACAATTGAACAAGGAGAGGCTGCAGGGGCTTGGTAAGAAAATCAAGGCTCTAAGGTATGGTCCATTTGAGATAATGGAAAAGGTGGGTGATAATGCCTATCGACTCATTTTACCACCATATATGTGCATTTACTCAGTTGTGAATGTAGAGAATTTGAAACTCTATGAGCCTTCCATGCTAGATAAGGAAGATGAACAAGTCTTACCTTCTGTGGAGGATTTGGCACTAGACACTCAAGAAGAGTTGAAAGAAGATATTGTTTTGCAGAAGAAGTCCAGAACTACAAGACATGGGCAACTTTAGCTTTGGTAGATTGGTTTGAAGGGACAACTTCTAGGCAAAGCTAAATGGTACACCAGGTAGAAGGTGGAGGAAAAATTTCCTCACCTGATTCAGTAAAAGATTTTGGGGACAAAAATCCTCCCAAAATGGAGAGGTGTGATATGAATTGGATCATTATATTGTTTTTCATTCATATCGATGCATTTGGAGTGGAAAAAGTGGAGGAATCATCTCACAAGACCATTTTTACTAGCGGGACCCAATTTGGCTAAATGGGGTGTGAAACCTTTTAGGAGCATTTTGAGGCATCAAATGACGTTTTTTGGGGGGGTAGAAATTTGTTGCTTAAGTTATGCTCCTTTTCATACCTTTCTATGCACAAATACCTTTCCAATGATGTAAGAAGCGCGTCAATCAAAGTTTGTATGCAAAAGTTATGCTACTTAGAAGTTGACCTTCTTGTTTTCACACCTATAGTTTAGGAGGATGCCCCATCAACCCCCATTATTCATGGAAAAGGGGCTAGCCACGTGTTTGTGATGTAAAAGACTCTATAAGATTCTATTTTGTAACTCTAGTTAACAGTTGATGTAGTCAATCTTAACCACTAGGAGGAAGAGGCATTCCATTCTTTCGAGAGAATTTTGTTCCATAATTGAGCAAAGATAGCCAGGAGAGACAAGAGGTAGAACACACGGAGAGGATCTGTCCACTGTAGCAGCCCATGGACCACATGCATTACTTCTTTGTCCCTATAACCATATTTCCATACAGAGAAAGAGAGCAAAGTGATCTCACCTTCTAGTTGGGTTTTCTCCCTAAAGGGTTTCCCAAAGAGCATATCTTGTGTGTTGTGTGTGTGTGTTCTTATTTTGTCGTTCTCTACTTTACTGCATAATTTCCATTCGCATGCATGCACTAATTATAGTTAAATCCACAGATCTTAAAGTTTAATGAATTGTAATAGTGTATAATTTTCAGAATTTTAATATAATATTATTAAATTTGTTGTGACGAACTGCCTAGTGGAATATCCATGGAAGTTTATAGATCGCTCTACAATACTTACTAACTTCAACCAGAACCTCAAGTGAAGGTAGAGGCAGGAGAAGTAGAAGATGATGTCTCTTATTTTGCAACACCTACTAGCTTCTACTTGAACCCTAAGCTAGGGCTGAGGCAAAGGAAATAGGAAATGATGATGAAGAAGAAGCAACCATCATAGAGTACTATGGAAACCCATGAGAGTTGGAGAAGGAACGTGATGTGAAAAGAGAATTGATGGAGTGGGAAAGGGATGAAATAATGACTACTTTCACTTGCCCTCTCTTAGGGATATTCCTGCAGTGAGAAGGCATGCTTATGTGCCTGCAATTGGCCTGGGATGGCATGTTGAAGATGCACAAAATTTGTCGATAAGTCAATTTACAAAAGTTCAAAGGAAAATATTGGCAACTTCTAAATGTACATAGACTCCGGACAAAAGATGTGTGAGCAAGTCCAAAGGATGCACTAAATATATAACATGGCTATGAAAGATTTAATATTTTGTGAGTGGAGCAGTTGAAGAAGTTAATGGTGTTTAATTAACTGGGGAAAAATTATATAATTTTTTGGTTCAACTACCGAGGTACAACCAATCAATAAATAATTTTGTTTATTAGGTTGACTACTGAGTTTGACTACAACTAATCAAACAAACCTATGTTGCCTACAACAGATCAAGCAATTTATTCAGATGCATTATGGACGAAAATGATCAAAACTTGCAACTTTATGTTGTACGAAGGTATGGCAATATGTTTCTTTCAAAAAAGGAGATAGAATCATTGGTCTGTATTTTTACATACTCTACTCTATCTCATTTGAGAATTTATGTTATTTTTATTCAAAATCAATTGTTGACAAATTGGGTGACAAACAAAATCATATGCTTCCATTATAGAATAATAATATCTTAATATATTTTATATATGATTGCACTTGTTAAGACACCCAGGCCTTTCTTCAATGGCAGGATCTCCTGGGCCTACGAAGTTTGTTTCCAAACAACTGAAGTTCGATATTGGGGACTCTCCTATCAAAATGAAATCTGATCATGCCCCTCTGTTTGTTAAGATCAATTTTTCCCATAGTAGTCCACACAATAGGAAAACTTTGGGAATACAAAAGAAATCTTTCTACAAAGGAAAAATCCTCATAAATCAGGAAAATAGGGAAAGGTTCAGTGTTTCTCTTAAGCAACAATTTCAAACTATAGAGCAGGGCGTCATAGATAAGACAACCACTGAGCCAGGTTGTCATGTTCATTGCAGTTTGTTGATCCCAACAATTCATAGGGCCTTAATTTCATGCAAAAGGTCTCGCCCCAAGAAGGGAACTACAAGTACTTTTCCGACAAATCCATGGTATGATGAAGAATGCAAGGTAGCAAGGCGATCTCTAAAAGAGAGAAAATAGAGTAGAGAAAACACGAAGACATATGAAAAATTAGTACAATAAAAAAATATGTAAAATGGAAGAAGAAAGGAGTCAATCTCTCTTGGAAAGCACAACCCTAAGGGATTTTGGAAAGACCTACAACAAGGGAGAAAGCATACTAAAAACAATATTAAAGGTGGCCATTGCTTGGAGTATGTGAGGCTCGTCTATGAGTGGGTGCACAAGAAAAGATCCCCCCCCCCCCCCCCACAATGAAAACTTCAGTGGAACTATTCAAGAGGATGATATCAAACAAGGAATAAAGAATTTAGCAAGCGGTAAAGTAGAGGACATAGACAAGCTTAAAGTTAAATTCCTAAAATGGGGATCTGAGCTCCTTGCTCTGTATTTAAAATAAATTTTCAATGGGATCATATAGGATGGCTTTTCGGGAAAGTGGACTACTAGTGTGGTCATTCATCTCTTTAAGAGTGGATATATCAATAACCCTTCTAACTACTACGCTATTATGGCCAACCCCCTCATAGAAAATATTTTTAGGAGCATGATAGAGCAAAGAACCAACAGTTGGGCAGAAAGTAAGGGAAAAAGGACAAAAGGACAAACAAGTTTTAGACCTAGACACTCTACCATTGACCAGTGTGAAATTTTAGCATGGCTTTAGACATTTGATAGAGAAAGTTTGGGACAAGCAAGGAGAAACAACCTATTGTTGTTTTATTGACTTCAAGAAATCCTTTGACATAGTGCCTCAAGAAAAACTATGGAACATGATGGAAGGGTTGGGTATCCTAGATGAGTATAGAGTAGCAGTTCATAGACTTTATGAGAAGGTTAGAGCTAAAATCAGAACAAGTGAAAGAATGTATGAATGTTTTGGTAGTGACATTGGTGTCAAATAGGGATGTCCTCTATCCCCTAGTTTGTTCGGTTTATATATCGATAAGTTGGAAGCTTGGTTAAGCTAAGCAAATGGAAAAGGGGTTCATCTAGCAAGCTACGTGATAAAGTTGCTTCTATACGAAGATTGTCTTATCCTAATCTAAAAAAATCTCATGGATGAAAGGAACAATTAAAGGCCGTAGAACACTTTTTTCAGGAGGTGGGGATGCAAATTAACATTAACAAGACCAAAATCATGATTTTCTCTTTAAGTAGAAAAGTCAGACAAAACACTTTTCTTTTTGAAGGTAGTCCTATGGAGATAGTGAAAAAATACAAATATTTTGGGATTGAATTCCACCAAAAGCTCAGTTGGGAGACTTGTAGGACAAAGAGAATTCAGGGAGGATGGAGAGCCTCTTACTTACTCCAAAATAGGTGCAGAAAACATGAACTTTGGGATTGTAAAACCAAAAAAAACCCTTTTTGGTTTGTTGGTTACGCCAGTTGTTCTCTATGATTGTGAAGTATGGGGAAGAAACATGTCAACTTGCAGCTGGAGGCAATTAGAAAGAATACAAAAACATCTAATTACTAGCAATCTCAAAGTTAAATCCATAGTCCCGTACAAAATACTTTTGGCTGAAGTAGGCACTTTTCCATTAGAGGCAACAATGATAACTAGTTTAATAAGCTATTTAAATCAGACTAAAATCATCGATAACCAACGTTGGCCCAAGATAGCTATGGAAGAGGGATTAGATCGTAGGAAGAAAACTTGGATGAAGCAAAACAAAAAGTGGTTGAGTAAATGGAATATCAAGCTAACTAAATGCCCTAGAACCAATGAGGAAATAAAATAATTTTTGATGGAAAATTTTAGGACTGCCATGTGGGCCAATCATAATGGGCATAAAAAAGCATACTACATCAAAGATTTCAATTCAACTTGTGACCATGGTGAGAAAGCATATTTAGGAGTAGCTATTAAAGGAAAACAAAGGGTGCTAGTGGCACATTTGAGGATAGGGTTACATCACCTTAGATGTGAAACTGGCAGGTGGAAGAACCCCAAGGAAGTTTGGGAAGAGAGAACTTGCATTTTCTGTGATAAGACTCTGGTGGAGATGAAATGACACTTTGTCATGGAGTGTGCAACATATAAGGATATTCACATTCAATATGAAAACAATCTAAAGGTTGACAACTTGCACCATCTATTTGACAAAGATAAGATCAATCAGATTGCTAGCCTTCTAGTCAAGACTCATAGCCGAAGATCCTACATCGAAAATAATATGAAGATGAGTTAAGGCTTTTAATGTCTGGGTCCCTTAGGCTGCTCAACCTCGTGGATGTCATTAAAAGCATTCATTTCATTTCATTTCAAACCCTTCTATCGATACATTTGGTGGAGGCAACTCTGTTGACGTATTAGTATGTCTGGTGGCTATGTAGCATCCTTATCCTTTTCCTATATCATTGTCAAATCACTTCAATATTTTTGGCATTTAAAACTTGTCTCTGTTTACCACCGTCATCAAAATCGTGAAAGGTTACTGACTTCATTAAAGAAAACCACTTTCCAACTACTGCACGATGATTTTAAGCTTTCAGCGCAACCAGTGAAGGCCCATGAAATCACTTTTAATTCAACTCCTATGCACTCTGGTAGGATTTGAATATTAAACCATACACCACAAAAAATTTATTTAAGGATGACTGTGAAATAAAACACTCTTCATAATAATGTCATTACAATCAAATCAATTTCATAACTTTTTATAATAATATATAATTTTTTGGGGATTTATATTATGATGCACACTTTATATTATATGATGATTGTATAAAATAACTCATAATAATATAAAATTATTTTGTAATGGAAGAGAATTTCCATAATTTTTTATGATTAATATATTAATTTATTTTTTATTTTAAAAAAAATCATAATTTTTTTTTCTAAATTGGTTTGTAATTCAAGTATTGGTATATACTATGCTTCTCAAAAATAATGTTTCTTTTTTTTCAATTAGTTCTATGGTGATCCAGGTGGATCTCCAGACACTGGCATGGAAAAAGCTCAAAATTCAAAATGGCGGAAAGAAGATGAACTTGACATCAGATCGAAGTGCTCGTCACCCTGATTCCAATGGTGTGAACGACACTCCAATCCGAGTCCGGATGAAGGAGATAGAGGTAGTCAAAGTTGGGTTAAATTTTTGGTGACTGGGCAGGCTTAACAAAGACACAATTTGGTTTTTTCTAGAGGACGGAATCCGGCCAACTCCGGCCAGATTTTGGGCAAAATTGTGGCCTCGTTAAAATGACTCCTTTGGTCCAAAACCGAATTTTCAGAATTGCGTTGTTTGTTTTAGAATAACACAAAAATATAAAAAAGGGGTGGCGGGCCACCAACCCTGCCACCCCAACTCATGCCATATAAAAATAAAATAATTGGTGGAGGGGAGGGCCATGACCCTCGGCCCCTCCCACACTTCCCTCAACCATCCACCATAAAAAGGGGCATGAGAGTTGGGTGGGCCAGCCCCTGGGGCGCGGACCCAACCCACATTAACAAACAATCATGTAAAACCTTATTTAATTAAATGTAAGTGGGTGGTGGGCCGGCCCTTGGGGTACGGACCCAACCACGCCCAAAGGAAAAACAACAACATGGAACCATCAGAGGTACGGTGGGCGGGCCCGACCCAACCGAATTTTTATTTTTAAATAAGTTTGTTATGTAAAAAAGAGGAGGCGGAGATGACTGCCCAACCTCCTCCATATTAACCGGGAACCTTAACTAACTCCACCAATGGACAACTTGGGAAAATCCGCCACTAAATTTTATTTAAACACAGTTTGTCAGTGCACCCAGGGAGAGGAAGACAGTGCATGCAATTCGAGGCAGAATTTTGCAGGAAGGGCGAAATTTCACTTTGTCATATTTTGACAAATTTCATATGGTTTCAGCACTTCTCGATGCCACGAACGCAATGGCGCTATCCGTTTCTCCATTAGAGTTCTGCATTTTTCGGCCATTTTTCAGTATGGAGGTATAACACTCCTTTTTTGTAACTGATGCTTGTACTCTTCTTTCTCATGCCACTTAATGAATGAAAGCCTCCCCATTGATCGAGCAGGGCCTAGAGACAGAGTCCAAGTCGGACGAACTCCATTATCAAGTCTTGTTGTCTTCTTTCATGCTTTATGCGTTTCTCCTCTTCTCTCATGTGCACATTAAATTTCTATGTTAAGCTACAATTTATGCATGTAATTCTTTAACACATCTATAAGCAAAAGATTTTGGATCAAGTGGTATCAGAGCAAGGATTTTTTTAGATGTGAATTGCATGTTTGTATGCTAACAAGAAACAAGCTCCAAAGAGGCAAAAGGAAACTAAATTCTTCTGATCCCAAAGCGGGGCATGCACATCGAAGGAGAAACATGGCAGATGAAGAGGCTTGTTATGAAGAGGAGCTCAATTTCCACAAAACCTTCCATACAATGGCAAAAAATGTCAGCCAATTGCTTTCAAGATTGGAGAAAGCATAAGGGAAAAAGGCAGAAGAACAAGGTTCAGTGCATGGAAATGGCAAAGAAGAACCCCCTCCTTCTCCTTCCACGAGTGAGAGTTCTTCTTCCTCTCATCTCCATAATCGTAGAAATTCAAGGATGCATCTAAGAAACCTTTCTTTAAATTAGATATCAAATTTGATCTTCCCATGTTTAATGGTGAAAGCAATGCAGAAAAGCTTAGTAACTGGATTAGGCAGATTGCAATCTACTACAGGATTCAACAGATTGAAGAGGACGAGGCAAAGATTTAGCTCGCGTCTCTTCGGCTAAGTAGCACCACTCTCATTTGGTGGGAGAGAAAATTGTGAAGCAGTAAGAGTGTGGGTAATCTTCTTTCCTCCTAGCCTAGTTTCATTTCCACATTAAAGGAACAATTCTATCCCTTGGGTTACAAACAAAAAGCCTTAATGAATTGGCAATACTTAAGGCAAGGCAGAGGTTAGGATGTTTAAAGCTTTACAGAGGAATTTAGAAAACAGGCACTTAATTTGGGCATTTCACTTGACTCACTTGAAGTAGTAACTAAGTATATTGGATCATTACATAGTTACCTTAGACATTCATTATTATTGTTTGAACCAACTACTATTGACTCCGCTAGTGTGAAGGCAATTCATCTTGAGAACAGTGGAAAAAATGAAAGAGATGATCATTTCAAGAAACCATATTTCAAACCTCCAAATGGAAAACCCAAAGTGAAAGGGAAAGGAAAGGAGAAGAGGACGGCATCAACCAAGAAAGATGAAGGAGAAAGACCTTATTGCAATCACTGCAAAAAGGAAGGTCATGACGACGATCATTGTTGGAAACAATACCCGAAAAAGAGACCAAAGAAGCATGGAGGAAAAGGCAAGTAGAAGACAGTGGCAACTGTGCAGAAAGACCTTGGATCCAATTTCGGAGATGAAGCATTGATCACAGCAGCAGGAACAAAAGGTACTCTTACACCTCATGTTAATTCTGAATCACATGAAGGAACTAGTTCAATAGATGAGTCTCTTCCTAATGAACGAAAGAGAATTGAACTATTTCATATTAGAGTTATCATAAATCATACAAAAGTAGAAAATTTGTTTGATACTGGATCCCAAGCAAACTTAATTTCAGAGTCCTTGGTAAAGAAGCTAGGCTTAGAAACCAAACCACATCCAAAACCTTACCCACTTGGATGGATACATGATACAACAAAACTGAAGGTAACTAAGCAGTGCAAGGTTAAATTTGTGATCACTTCTAAGTTAGTGGATGAGGTAATACCATCGGATATCTCTGGCATGGTGTTAGGGAGTCCATATCTATATGATATAAAGGCAGTCTTCTTCTGTCATGAAAACAAATACCAAATCACAAAAGATGGGGTAGAATATATTATAAGGGCTCATCAAACTAAAATCAGTGCCAGCCTTGTAAGTGTAGGATAAATGAAGAGGTTGGTAAATTCCAGTAAGCATTGCATGCTTATGGTTGTAAGGGGAAAAGATGCAGAATTATCTGATGCTTTCCAGGGTTGTGATCATGTGCTAAAAGGGAATTACGTGAATTAATTTCTAACTATGATGAGATGTTTCAGGAACCAGGGGGATTACCTCTGAAGAGGGAAATCCAACATGAGATCCATTTGCAACATGACGCTTCTTTACCAAATATTGGCATGTACAGGATGTCGACCATTGAGATGGAGGAGATCAAAAAGCATGTGCGAGAACTATTGAACCAATGGGTCATCAGATTGAGCACTTCTCCATGTGGTTCACCGATTGTCTTAGTGCCGAAGAAAGATGGCACATGGAGGATGTGAATGGATTATCGAGCACTAAACAAAATCATGGTGAAAAATTTTCACTCTCTTCCCCACATTGATGACTTATTAGATCAGTTAAAGAATGCTATCTATTTCACCAAATTGGATTAGCATAGTGGTTATCACCAGGTTCGAATTGCAGAACAGGATGTGTGGAGCACCACCTTCAAGACCAAACATGGGTTGTTTCAATGGATGGTGATTCCATTCGGACTTTGCAACACTCCAGCCACTTTCATGAGGGTCATGAATGATATCTTTAGGCCTTTCATTGATGAATTTGTTCTTGTATATCTAGATGATATTCTTGTCTTTAGTAAAAGTTGGAATGAACATGTATGTCATGTGAAGAAAGTGCTTGATGTATTGAAAAATGAAAAACTCTATGTAAAATTGTCAAAGTATGAGTTTGGGAAAACCTCTTTGGCTTACCTAGGTCATATTGTTGGTCATGGTCAGCTAAAAATTGATCCTTCTAAAGTTGAAGGAATTGTAAATTGACCTAAGCCTAGTAGTGTAACCGAGGTTTGCAACTTTTTGGGTGCAGTACAATATTGGAGGAGATTTATTGCTAATTTCTCTATTATTGCATCATCTTTACACGCATTGACAAGTGTAAAGCAAGTCTTTCAATGGGGAGGAAAGCAATAGAAGTCCTTCGAAACATTGAAAGAAAATATCAGCACCGCACCGGTCTTAGCCTTACCAGATATCCAATAGCCATTCGAGATCGAGACAGATGCCAACAAATATGCCATGGGAGTTGTACTAATGCAGAAAAAGAAGCTGATATGTTACCATTCCGAGAAATTCTCTTAGGATGTGATAAAATATCCCACTTATGACAAGGAATTATATGCCTTGGTCCAGAGTGTGAAAAAGTGGAAACACTACTTGATCGGTAAGGAGACCATCATCCATACGGATCATCAGCCCTGGCAGTATTTTAGTCACAAACCAAGGTGCAGCAATCTCGTCGGATGGGTTTTCTTCAGCGGTTTCATCTGGTAATAAAGTATAAGAAGGGCACTAGCAACAAAGTGGCCGATATGCTATCTCGCCCTCCTATTTCTGCTTTTGTTATTTTGCATAATGTTTCATTGTCTTTTGAAAGTTATGCTGAAGGATATGCTAACGATGATGGCTTTAAGAAGATTTATGCAAAACTAACCCATGGTTCACAGGTGGACAACTATCACTTGTAAGGGAAACTGTTGTATCACCTTGGTAAATTGTGCATACCCACGGGGGAAAGGGTACATGTAATCCGGGAGGCCCACACCTCCCTTGTGTCTAGTCATTTTGGTATTGAAAAAACATTGTGTCATGTACAAAGATTTTGTTTTTGGCCTCATATGAAGAACATTATGACTCGCTATGTAAAGGGGTGTGTGATGTGTTCTGTTTCAAATCCCTCTAATAGAAAACTCAGGCTCTACACACCACTCCCTATTTTGAGTCATCGATGGGAAAGTGTGTCAATGGATTTTATAGGAGGCTTGCCTTTGTCTAGGAAAAGTCACGATTATTTGTATGTCATCGTTAACCGTTTTAGTAAGATGTGTATTTTAATGCCTTGTAAAAAGAAGATCATTGTAGAGCAGACTGCTTATCTTTTCTTTCAGCATGTTTAGGTCCATTTTGGGTTTCCCACATCGATTTTGTCAGATCGGGACTCTTACTTTCTCGGAGAGTTTTGGACCAACTTGTGGAAGATGATGGACACCAAGTTGAAAAGAAGCACGACATTCCATCCACAGATTGACAGACAGATAGAGGTTATCAAGCACACCGTGGTACCATCCATATGTGCAACATTCCTATAATCGAGCAGTGCACTCATCTACGCATCGTTCACCATTTGAGACATGTTTTGGCTACCTGCCAAAAGACCCTTTTGATATGGTCTTTGGAAGGGAAGATGACACCAGTGGACGTGATGACAGGGAAAAAGTGTAGCGGTTCATTCAGCAGATCCAGTTGATTCACCAAGCAGTGCAAGAGCAATTGGAGAAAAGTCAAGCCCGATACAAGGCTCGACATGATAAACACCGATTCGACCATCAATTTCAAGTGGGCAACAAAGTGTGGTTCCACATCAACAAGAACAGGATGGAGGGAGAAGGGAAGAAGTTGCGACCAATCCGGTATGGTCCATTCACCATCTTGGAGAAGATTGGAAACAATGCCTTTCGTCTCAATTTGCTGATATGTATGAAAATGTACTCCGTAGTGAACGTGGAGAACTTAAAGCTGTATGAGCCACCATTGATTATGGACACCAAAGAGTGGGGCACAGTTCCTACAGTTAATGACTTTGCACCAGAGTATCTCGATGAGTTACCTGAAGACATCATCCTTGACAGAAGAAACAGGACTTCACGACGAGGAGATGTGGAATACCTTCGAGTTGGTTTCAAGGGGATGCACCCTAGCAAGGCAAAATGGCTGGAAAAATAAAGAGTGAGGGAATAATTCCCTCACTTGCCAGTTGACTGATAAAGCTTTTGGCAATCCAAAAGCTCCTCAATGGGAAGGATTGATCAAGGTGGATCTCCAGACACAGTGGCATGGAAAAAACTCAAAATTCAAAATGGAGGAAAGAATATGAGCTTGACATTAGATCAAAGTGCTCATTGCCCTGATTCCAACGGTGTGAACAACATTCCAATCCAAGTCCGGATGAACGAGATAGAGGCAGTCAAAGTTGGGTTGACTTTTTGATGACTAGGTAGGATTAACAATGACACAATTTGGTTTTTTCCAGCGGACGAAATCCAACCAAATCTGGCTAGATTTTGGGAAAAATCGTGGCCTCATTAAACCGAATTTTCAGAATTGCATAATTTGTTTTAGAATAACACAAAAAATATGAAAAAAGGGGGTGGCGGGCCACCAACCCTACCACACCAAATCACGCCATATAACAATAAAATAATTGATGGAGGGGCGGGCCATGACCCCCGGCCCCTCCCACGTTTTCCTCAATCATCCGACATAAAAAGGGGCACAAGAGTTGGGTGGGATGGCCCTTGGAGCGCAGACCCAACCCACATTAACAAACAGTCATGTAAAACCTTGTTTAATTAAATGTTTAGTGGGTGGTGGGCTGGCCCTTGGGGCCCGGACCCAACCATGCCCAAAGGGAAAAAAACAGCACGAAAACAGCGGAGGTACGGTGGGCGGACCACCCAAGGCAGGCCTGAACCAACCAAATTTTTATTTTTAAATAAGTTTGTTATGTAAAAAGGAGGAGGCGTGGTTTGATTGCCCGACATCCTCCATATTAATCGAGAACCTTAACCAACTCCACCAATAGAAAACTTGGGAAAATCCATCACCAAATTTTATTTAAACACATTTTGTCACTGTGCCCAGGGAGAGGAAGGCAGTGCACGCAATTTGAGGCAGAATTTTGTAGGAGGGGCGAAATTTCACTTTGTCAAATTTTGACAAATTTTATATGGTTTCAACACTTCTTGATGCCACGAACGCAATGGCACTGTGTTTCTCCATCAGAGTTCTACATTTTTCGGCCATTTTTCAGTATGGATGTATAAAACTCTTTTTTTTGTAACTAATGCTTGTACTCTTCTTTCTTATGCCACTTAATGAATGAAGGCCTTCCCATTGATTGAGTAGGGTCTGGAGACATAGTCCAAGTTGGACGAACTCCGTTATCAAGTCTTGTTGTCTTCTTTCATGCTTTATGTGTTTCTCCTCTTCTCTCATGTGCACATTAAATTTCTATGTTAAGCTACAATTTATGCATGTAATTCTTTAACACATCTATAAGCAAAAGATTTTGGATCATATGGAAATTAAAACTTTTTTATTTAGGACTTTTCATGTGTTATAGAGTAAATATACTTATCTAATTTAGCTAGTCTTTATGTAATCTAGCTAGGTTTGATAGGGAGCCTAGCTGGTTGAAGCTCCTTCCCAACTTTTTTACCCTTTGTCATTAGGTTCTGTGTTCAATACTCCTTGGCTCCATAGTTGAGTTGACTTAGTACTTATGAAATCTAGGTTAGGCTCTTCAGGCTCCAAGCTCCATTAGTTGAGTCAAATTAACAAACACCTAAATACTTATGTAATCTTGCCATGTGTTACAGAGTAAATATATTCATCTAATTTAGGTTATATTATGTAATTAAGGATAAGTTTGTATAGATATTTTTGTATATTTTATCATGTGTAAATTTTAGTAAGTAAACCCCTAAGTATTTATGAAATCTAGGTCAGGCTCCAATAATTGAGTGGAATTAGAAAACCCCTAAGTACATATGTAATATTTTCATGTGTTATAGAATAAATATATTCATCTAATTTAATTAAGGATAAGTATGCTAATGTGAATGTTGCATACATCATTTTTCTTTTTTGTAAATCACATTTTCTATTAGTTCAGATCAATGACACATCATGAGAAGCTATAAACAAAAAGCTACAGGCCTCATTCCTACCAGATTTGTTGGACCAAAGGTAAAAGAAAAACCACATTACAAGCAAACACAACAAAATAGAAAACCACAAGCGTATGGCCCAAAATGACCAAAACGTCCTAAGAACCTGAAAGCATCCAATTTTTATTCTTGATAAGGGAGGAGAGCCAGAGCTGGGCCATCCTACCCATTACTAGTGATGGAGGAAGGTGGAAAGCATCATGGACATGAGCTTCCATATGCTCTAATATGCCTTCTAATCTCACTATCATTTCATGAATCATTTTTTTCCTACGCTGAAGAGAAGCCAACCTATCCATCATACACCATTGCTTTTGTTGGAGGTCATTCATAAATCCAATGAACTCATTCCAATCCTCATGCCTGACCCAAACAAGTTGTTCCAAGAGAAATGAAATTTGTTGTGGGCATTCATCCAAAGAATCAAAGTGGGGAGGAATATTAATTATGCTTGGAGAGTACACAGGTGGTGGATCGACCTCTTCCCCTAGGTTGTGATTATCTCCCGGATGAACTTCCCCTTGGCCCTATTGGGTCCATCCTTATTTCCAAAGCATGGAGTTGGAATAGTATGAAGTGCACCAATAGTCCAAAAGATACCACTCCCAATGCACCCCCAGGTAAACACACCAAATTCATCGCCAACACTCTCAAGACCATGCACACAGAAATGAGGTCTAGTACCTTGCAAATTACCACCCACATCCAGAGGCCAATTATCTTCCAACCAAACACTCTCGCCTCTATAGACCATAGAGAACATCGAAAAGACGACCCCCTCCCACAACCAAAACACTCACAGGACCCTACCTTTGACACTAGGATTTGTGTCCAAAGAACCCAACACTAGATGCACTCCCCACACCTTACCAATAGAACCCCCTTGACACCCCAACATAATTCAATAGACCAAACAAGCAATTGAATACTGCAATGGAAATAACATACAAGAAATTTCCTTAATTTGGGATAAATGAAGCTTACTAGAGATCAATTTCTTGAGGCATCACCCAATTCATCCCCCTTTCCATCCTCGAATTTCCACTGCCAATCCAACCAAGTAGCTACAACCCCACAAGTAAAAGTAGCCTGCCACCTTGAGCTCGAATACCAAACTTTCTCACATTGAGCCTCCCCACTAACATAACAACTGCACCAATGCTAGCTTGAACTCCTCCATAGTTCTTTGAGGCTTGGCAGTCAGGAGATGGCATAGCTAGAATGCCACCCTACAAAAACAAATGCACAAGAGCTTCTAGCACCACCAGTCCCATAACTCCAACAAACAACAATATGAAAACCAAAATGCTGGAGATGATATAACCCTCATTGTCTCCAGATACTTTGGCATGCCTTTTCTAGGGGATGCATGCATGTCATGCTCCATCAAGCCAAGTGCCACATGGGCAAGGGTGACAAGGTCCCCGTTGAATCCTCCCTTCCACTAGTTGTCACCCCCATGGGGAGTTGCATACATAAATTTATATTTAACTGTGAATTTGAAAATTAAATTATTATTATATGTAGATAAAACTTTTCCATACCTATTCCACACAAATCATTCTATTTAGAGCTTCTACCATTATTTGTCAAATGTTAAGGCAAAGAATGTTGGCGGAGTTTGATTAAGTTATCATAGCTCGCATTAGTGAAGGACAATACCTTATTTTCTCTGAATATCTGTGTACAAAACTAAAATTTGAATAGCACTAGCCAGAACAAGAAGAATATGTGCATTAGAACTTAATCATAGATTCATGCTTCTTGGCTTTCATTCCTCCGCATTAAAATATTATGTAAGCTACTATTTTGTGTCGCTCCTACTTATCTTTTGGTTATTGCTAATCACTAAACAACCACTGTGACAATCTATGGAAATTTAAATGTAAATTGTAAAAATAAAATAAAATAAAATAAATTGTTAAATTACTTATGCAAAAAATTATAGTTTAATATTATAATTATGTTGATATGTGTGTATATTTTGGAATTGGAAGAGAACTTTTGAATTGAATAGTGGAAATTCATTTAATTGTCATCCTCCATTTTAATCTTCATCATCCAACTTTAAACTTACAGAAAAATTAACAATATCAATAATTCTCCTAATTAAATTTTGTGCAACCAATTACATAAATGTTGATAGACACTAATTTTCGTAAATTTGCGTATTCACATTTTACTTCTACCTAAATCTATGCAAAGTATTATATACATTATAGTGAATAATAATTCTTGTTAAGTAATTTATTCACTTGAAAATAAGGAATGTTCAAAATAAGTCTTGGATTGATACTTATACTCTAATTTACTAAAAAATATTATACAATTTTTTTCTTCATAAAAGTATAATATAAATTATTGTGTTGAGAGGCACTCTACAACCCAATATTGGGGAGATGTGTAGGCATAATGTAAGAAAGTATGTATATCGTGATATGCTGAGAAACAGTCACGCCGACCTACCTCTGGCGCTTTTTGTTAGTTAGGCAGTCGCATCGATGCCTGTAAGTGAAGATTAGGGTTTGTCCCCAATCTTGGCGGGTGTGTTTTTCTCTCATGATTTCGACCCCATAAGCCTTTTAGACCGTTTTCTCCCTGACTAGAAAGTTTCTTTTCATTTGGTTTTGTTTGCATGTTGGTTTGGCATCTTCCTGCTTGATTTCTTGGGTGATTGGATGGTTAGTGACACTAGGGCATTTGGACTGTCATACATTCAGCTAACTGTGAACTTAGTGAGTCGAGTTGTTGATGACTTACTCCTTGCATTTCGTTTGTGGTCCTTTTATGGCTTTGACCTCCATTACACAAGTTTGAGAAGTTTTTGTTTCCTTGTATAAACGTTTCTTTTCCAGCATGGATTACATTGCTTGTCTTGTTTTTGGTAAATTCATTGCTTCACTAGTCTGAACGAGTCTCTCTTTTCGTGTTTTCATTTGCTTGAATAGCTAATTGTCTCAAAAACTATTTCATTGAAGTGTTGTATGTGAAAAATTCATTTCATTGTTTCATGAAAAAGTATGAAATTCTAGTTTGTTGCATCATTATGTTGCAATAGTCAGCATCATTAAAGACTAAGATTGCATTGGCATTTGAAAAGGAAAATAAATCTTTTGCTTTTGAAAGGACTGTTAGAAATGTATTTGTTAGGAAATTAGAAATTGGAATGCATTTTTCATTAGTTTATTTTTTCGAAAAGTGAAGTAGTGAAAGATCATTTTGCTTTCAGTTGCTTGGTTGTTTGCATTTGATTGTGTTTTCTCTACCCTCTCTAATGCATATAATTCATCGAATTGAAAGGGTCTTGTCTCATTGAGTTGCATTTAAGGTTTTTCAAGTCACATCAGTAAGGCCTGAAAACTGAGACATAACTCAAGATAAACTTTAAAATGAATTCAATTAACCTAATGCGCATTTGAAATCTAACGATCATATCTAGAAGGTCTAGGCTAGAGACGTGTTCCGACGTCTTTAAACCTAGCAGTTGTCGTTAGCTTTGGCATTAAACAATGCTAGTATGGATTTGTGCTCCTTGTACCGTCAAGTATATAATGGGAAACCCCTCTAGGCTGCAATCCTTTATCCATAGGAAGCCAAGTCAGCCGCCTTGCAAACGTGATACACCGAACACAACATTTAGGAAGATTGTCTGCCCGTACTTCTCAGTTCACTAGGAGGTATTCTGTAGTTCATGGTTGCCTGGTAATCCTATTTTACCGAGATCATACAGAGCAGTCATTTGATCTTTTTGACTCATTAAAATTAAAATATCATTTGAGCACTTGTCCTTTCGAGCTTGTTTCCAATCGAAAGCGATAAATTCATCTTTGTTTCTTTCTCGACTCTTAAAAAATGAAAGAGCACCAGTTTATTTATGCGTCTTAATAATTGATTGCCCACGATCTGATAACATTATGTTAGTCTTTGCTAGACAAAATCTCGAGTTTCCCTTAAATAACATTCTAAAAGCCTTGAATTTTATCTCTCTCTTTTCTATTAACTAAGACAGGGTCATCGTGGTTGAACCATCTGGTTCACCTAGTTCCTCTTCCTCTCCTCTGTCTGAAATATTTCCTGAGGAGCCATTTCCTGAGTTAACAGAGTCACTCGAGGACCAAAGTGTTGAACTCAGAATTGTTCTGGGCATTCAACCTTTGTCATCTCTTCCTCCACCTACTTTAGACACTGGATCATCTGATGATCTTGGCTAAGAATCTCCAGAAAATCCCATTCAAACTCTTGAGAGTTCACTGAACACTGACAGTCAACTTGGACTGGTTATCTATCCTCTGAATCCTTTGTTTGACCCTACTATGATATCACCGCAGCGTCCCTATAGTCTGTACGATTCGTTGGGTGTTCCTTTGGAATTATCCCCTCATACTTCTTCGATCGCTCGTCATCGTTTGTTCTCAGATATGGAACCCGAAGGCGATGCTCCAGTCACCTCTCTGGAGGAGTCAAAAGTTTCTACTCCACACATTGTCGAGAAGGAAGAACATCCTTTTCCTCCTGAAGGTTTCCCATATACAGGGAGCATTCCCGTCAGTGTGCCACCTAATTATGTGTCTTCGGCACAGTTGGTTTCAGGTACACCCAGTGCCCCATCACTTTACCATAACCCTATTTGAGCGTCAGGCACCATGCCTACTTCAGGTCCATTCATTATGAACTTGACCTCCCAATAGGATGTTGCCTCAGTCCTGATGCAACCCACCGTTCTGAACCCTCTTGTATCGTCAGCTCTAGTCACCTATCCGGTTCAACCGGCGGTCTCGAGAAATGTCTCTATCAGTTCCTCCATCCCTCTGGTCAGTGGCCAAGCTGTGCCACCGCCTAGGGGAAAAAACCTGAATGTTTATATGGTGTCAAGTGCCACCAATGTGAGTGGCTCACAAGCTCACATGCTTGATATGAACCAGCCTTCTTCTGGCGTTATTCAAAACCCCATTGATCCTACTATATCAAGTAATGTCCAATACCAACAGGTCCAAAATATCATTGGTCCGTCTGGGTCAAGCAATGTCCAGTATCCGCAACCCTATGAGGCTCAAGTCCAATACCAAACTCCGTACGTTCCATATGGTTCTCAAGGAATGGTTAATCAACCTTAGACCCTTCAGTCTGGGCAGTACATTCAGCCTGGCTCATCCACTTTCTAGGGTCACTATGGCCAGATTCAGTTCGGAAATTTTCCGAGCACTGTTCAAGTACCCTTGCAACAACAAGGACAACCTCTACAACAACAAGGGCAACCTTTGTTGCAGCAGGGTTTATCCACACAATAACAAGGGCAAATGGTCCTGCAACAAGTTCAACTGCAACAACTGCAAGAGAAACCCTTGCAACAGTTGCAACAAACTGTGCAACAACAAATGAATTATGCTCTGCAAACCTCCCAGCCCATGTCCTCGCAGGGCCAACCTCTGTATCCCAAGGACAAATTTTGCAGCAACAAGGGAAACCCTTGCTGTAGCCAAACCAACCCAGGCAGTAGCAACGCTTGTATACATATTAGCAGGGTCAATCCTTGCAAGGGCAAGGCCAGGGTCAAGTCCTGCAGCAGCAGGCCCAAAACCCTAATGTCCTAGGTCAACGCATACAAAATCCTCTTAGTCCAGGGCAACAGGCACAAAACCCCTATGTCCAAGGGAAACAAGTGTATAATCCTTATGCCCAAGGACACAAGGTCCAAAGTCCTCTTGTTCAGGGACAACAGGTTCACCACCCATATGTTCAAGGACAATAGGTACAATATCCATATGTCCAAGGTCAACAGGCTCAACAGCTTTTAACCTGTACATTGCTTACCGACAACCTATGACTGGATAGTTCCAAGTTATTCAAGGTCAAAATCCTCCCTATGTCCAAGGTAACCCACATTGGGGGTAGCATCAAATGTCATATGGCCAAAATCCCCCATTGTGGGGCCAAAATCCTTACCAGTACGGATGGGCTCTTTCGCTCAAACCCACTTACCAGCCTCCTATTCCTTTTAATACTCAATTTCCATTCATGGCCACACTAGAGTTGCCAGATGTATCTTGCCTTACAAATGATCCAATTCTTCATTCGCCATACTGGCCTTTGGTGTCGTCCAAGAAACTAAGCGATTGTCCAAAGTTCAATGGGAAACAAAAAGAAGATCCTCAAGCCCACATGATGACATATCACCTTTAGTGCTCTTCGAACTCTTACGTTGATGATTCTATTCATCTTTGCCTTTTCCAACGAACCCTCACGGGTGTTGCAGCCAAATGGTACATTGAGCTTCCTTAAAGTACTTGCCATGACTTTAAATCCTTATCCATGGATTTCCTCATGCATTTCCAGCTGCCGGTTCACTATGAAACTGGCACCTATTTATTAGAAAATTATATATTATAGAGCAAAGGAACATATAGAATCTTGCATAAATATAAAGACAAAAAACGCATAAAAATAGAGAGACACAAATATACGTGGTTCACCCAGTTTGGGCTACATCCACCCCAAACAGCCAGTCCTTCCTTTCTATTATCTAGCAAAATTAAGAGACATAACCTATAGTAGATTTGCTGTAATATCCTTTGTTTTCTCTCACAGTCTCACCTCTCTATTTCTCGTTGAGAGAATACACATCTATTACACAACCTCAATACAATGCCCTCATACAAAGAGAGCGGTTGCCTTCTAGGGAAAAAAACCCTAAACTAAACATAAGTTCTACCGTCAGATCATCTGCCTAATGAACATCCCTGATTGACTAGAAATTACTATACTTTTACAAGGCAATTTTACATTTGTTTTTAGCTTCGGGGGCGCTGCCCCCGAAACCCCTGCCAAGGGACCGCTGGCCCCCAGACCCCCCAGCCGGGGGGATTAGCCCCCCTAGACCCCCGCGGGGGGAACAAGTTCCCCCCCCCGACACCCCCCCATGTGGAGGGGTGTAAAAACTTCCTGGGGTATACATCCAGCTGAAACAAAGACCTCTAAATAATCATGCTCCACACCCAACACTATTTGCTCACATCGCTTAAGTAAGACACTATGAAACACATCTCCAATCACATCCATGAATGGAGAGGTAGACATTGCCTGATCAAGTTCGAGATTTCTGATCAGTTGCTCACTGAATGGTTCACTAAATCATTCGTGGCCCAGATTTCTTGCGATATAGCTATGGGTGGATGCATTATTGAAGAACAAGCCATTGCTCATGCCCAGTACTTAGATCTAGTTTACTCTCAGTCTGACACTTTGTATGAGTTATTATGAAATGCTCCATGGCCATCATCTGATCCCGTAGCATAGTTCATTTTCCTATGTCAAGCTCCCTAAAAAATGAAATTAGGTTCAGGCGGAGCATAGTTCATTTTCCTATGTCAAGCTCCCTAAAAAATGAAACTAGGTCTGGACGGAGCATAGTTCCTTTCCTATGTCAAGCTCCTTAAAAAATGAAATTAGGACTGGACGGAGCATAGTTCCTTTCCTATGTCGAGCTCCTTAAAAAATGAAATTAGGACTGGGCCGAGCATAGTTCCTGATCTTGTGTCAAGCTCATTAAAAAATGAAACAAGGGTTATGAGGATAGTTCTTTTAATGTGTCAACCTCATTAAAAAATGAAACAACTCCCTTTCCAAGTCGAGTCTTTTGATTAAGATCTCGTAAAATACAAGTCGAGTCTTTCCAAGATCTCGAAAGTGAATCTTCATTCCATCCACTTTGTTGAATGCAATGAAGCTTGGGGAGCATGTACCTCATTTGCGTCATTATGCTGGGGGCATGTGAACTTATAACAAGCATAGTTTTTCGTTTCAAGCTTGTGTAAACATGAAACTGAATCCAAGCAGAGTTATCCATGGTTCAAGCTTGTGTAAAAATGAACCCACTGACGAGTCACCTTTAAGCTCTTTTCTAACTCGTAAAATATGAAAAGATTGCCGAGTATTTTTTCCCTTTTTGGCTCGTTAAAGAGAATAAAAATGGAGGTCTTCTTTCAGCTCTTTTCTGACAGTTTAAAGAGGAAAAGATTGTCGAGTTCTTCCTCTTGGCTCGTTAAAAGTTACTAAGGGGCGGTCGTTTTAAGTTCTTTTGTCGACCGTTAAAACATAAAAAGATTACCGAGTTTTTGTCGTTTCAAACTCGTTAATGGTTAAGAAACGATGTGGTTTTGATCACTTTTTTACTTTTTCAGGTCGAAATCACTATTTATGAAAAGTACTCCTCGATCGTAATGGTCGGGCGGTTCTTTCGGGCATTATTTTATACTTTTTCGGGCCCGAGAGACACAACTTTACGAAAAAGGACACCCCTGGAGTTTCCTATTCTGTTGTCTTTTCAAACTCTCTAAACATGAAAAGACACCGAGTTCTTCCTTTGTCAGACTCGTTAAAACCTGATGACATCGGATTTTGTCGAAATGATGCACCACAAGCATATGCTATCCCCATGAAGCTTGTTAAAAATAATTGGGGTACTTGCCAGAAATGGTGGGGGAAAAGAAAATATTGGGAACCATAATTATTGTCGTGTCGGCAGTATGTCGCTCTTGAACATGGCACTTCTATGCTTTCGTGTCGGGGTGGGGATATCTCATCTCATTTTTCACTTGCCTCCGTGGGTTTGGGTAATCCTATTTGACCTCTCATCTGCGCATTGCCTCGTCATCATGACCTCTGATCTATTGATGTCAAATACTGCCAATTCCACTGTCGTGCCATCAATATGTTCAAGAGAAGTTGACCTCTGAAAAGAAACAACCTCCCTCTGATATTTCACACAAAACATATTGTCTCTTTCCATCTTGTGTCGATGATGTGGGAAACATTATGGCCCACCTTCGATGAAGATCACTTCCTGTCGACTTCAACTCATTATCTAGGAAAGTGACCTAGAGACTCCCTTCCAGTACCTTGGAGCCTGCATGCCTCAATGGCAGGTTCTTCCTGTTCGACGCGAGGTTTTCATCATCGACCTCCGATCGGATGACTCTACGGGTGTTCGACACCGGCTCATTTATTCGCACGCCGTGGATTGTACCTATAGTACCTTGAGGACCATCATCATTATTGGTGGCCCCTCTCGCGTCTGTTAACAACTTTCATCATTGGCTGGTAATCAGACGATGTTCAAGCATGTTCGACTTCGATTCCTGTATTCACATGTTTGGACTTGTACTTTGTTCGGGTTTGGATGGAGTGCAAGACCCTAGTTCTAGTCTATTGCGGACCAGGTTGCGATTTTGTGGATCATTATTACATGACTCATTGATGGATGGCTGCGCCCATACCTGAGTCTTTTAGGATGGCTGCGACCATCATGGTCTCTTCAGCTGGGTGGCTGTGTCCATACCACAGAACTTCTTCGTATGTCTTTTGGATGGCTGCGCCCATGCCTAGACTACATGTAATCGAAATATCATTTGTATCTCTCAATGCAGATTCTCGGCGGCAGCTATATGTGTTCTTGTAAAGCATTTCACCCCTCTCTCTCTCTCGGGCCTCATGCTTTAGGGGGCATCGGTTACACATTAATTTGTCACCATTGGTCACCGTCCCTGTTACCCCTGTTTTCGTACATTGGAGGATACATTCCGGGACCTGTGAGCAGTGACATAGCCTAAAAACACTTGCATTATGTTCCCCTGAGTATGTACTTCATGTTCCCTGAAGACACCTTCTGCAAATTATCCCTGAAAAGTACCCTTTTTCCATTGGCGCAGGTACACAGTGTCTTATCCGCGCCAATCACTGAGATCCTCAAAAAGGGGCGCGCCCATTTGCGCTCTGTCCTAGAACAACACTCGCGCCAACTAAGTTTGGTAATGATTTTTGGCAAACGCGCACCCATATGTTTTTTCCTTTCAGATCATGAAGTCTTTTGAGGGAAAAAAATCCATCTGATAGAGGTCGAGAGTCATCATCTATCCTTGACATCTATCCTCAGTAGCTTTTCAGAGATAATGTCGATCCACAATGGGCGTCCTGGTGCATTGAATCTTCCTCCCTTCTCCATTTATAAAAGTCTGTCCTCATGCATTAGACAAGCGAGTTCTGGAGTAATGCTAGTTGTGATTATGCTTGTCTGGAGTGATAGTAAGAGTCTTGAAGCATAGGGAGGTTATGCTGCCGGAATCCTGAGAGAGAGAAGGTCTATTGAAAGGCATACATAGCTGCTCGCCCAGCCAGAGAATAGGTTCAACGTCAGAACCTTGGTTGTATATTTCTCTGCCTATTATTCATTAATAGACGACTA
>APFE031131396.1:177670-244886 GCA_000404065.3 Pinus taeda
TATAGTTATAGGGAATATTTATGTCCCCACTTTTAAAGATACGCACAATAAGGCTTCATATCTAAAGCTTATGGAAGTTGTGCTTTACTACAAAATTTACCTTGTTTTGGATATAAGGGATGCCGATAGACCTTCCTATTTTGAAGATTTCATATTGGTATCCCTTAATATCCCTAGATTTTCCATTAGCATGTTTCTTAATCTTGACCTCCATGTCTACCAAACCAAATATATCCTTCTTTATAAGAGTGTTTAAGATGAGACCCATGGCAACCAAGGAGTCATAAAGCTTCTTAAGATATATATCCCAGTTCTTTAAGGGAATCAAAGTATTTTCTTTTTCTTTATGAACAAGTATATTCTACCAAAACTTTCTATGTTTAAATTTAGAAAGGTGAAGAAGATGTTCTTGTCTCTTATTAATATTGGACCTTTTCTTCCTTTTAATAAGAAATTTGTATAAACTTGTGTTTTTGAGATTTAAATTTTTTTAGGAGCGTCTCTAATCTCTTTCCTCACAATTTTATAGTCCTTATCATAACAAGGGTTGGAAGTTCTATTATTCTTTCTATACAACACCTTAGTCAAAGAATTTGTTAATGGTAGTGGAAAGGGTTGTAATAAAATTGTAATAGGTTTGATCAATGTTATTATTCTCTTAGGAAACCTAAATTCCTCTTTAAACCCTTCAAGAAGAGATATATTTTACTTCTATCAAAACAAGTGTGCCTTTGACTCTCCTAGATATTTTGCATTTGCCAGGTATGCATGACAAGATTGAGAGTTGAGGATACAGCTGTATGGTCAGAGTCAGGTTCGTGTTCATTTAGAAGTTCAAAATTTTCCATACGGTTGAGAACATGGGTGTCACATATTGCATAGTCCACAACACTACTACCCAACCCATGAATAAAACTCATCTAGCTGAAGGTATGTCACTTGTTAATTCCATTACAAATTATCCAATCATGGGAACTACGAAGCTTGAAAATTTCAATACCAAATAGGTTATATGATATGCCTTTATAGTTTATTTTGTATATATTAGCCAAGTCATGGTCCTCATCTAGCCATAGGGGTTAGGGCTAGAGTTATTAATTACAATAGTAGCTTGGATAATAGCGACTCTAGAATTGATGACCCCAATAAAAATGAAATTACCTTCATTCCTTTGGTTATCAATTTTCTGTTCTAAGTTATTGAGGGGGCGGTTCTTGTCCATGTTTTTTTATTCTAGGAGGTAGAGCTAATAGGAATGAAATAACATATTGTGAGAAAAATAATATTGGTGTTAGAAATAGAAATTTTGATCCAGATGTACTAGTTGATGGGGTTGATTTTATCAAGTCGAATGTGAGAAGGAACATTATTATTTTATATAAAAAATCATACCACTAAAACCTCTACAAATGTATTTCCTATTCCAAGCTAACCAAAGAATGAATCTGTCAATGTGAGGGACCCTAGATTCATCATGCTCCCAGGCTTGAACTAAGAAAATAAGATCAATATCACCTAGGATTGAACTTAACATCAAACTTTTACACCATGAAAAACTACAGACATTCTAGAATAGGATTTGTAGTGATCCTAATTCCTATTTATCTCTCTCATTTTGGAATCTATCTCTAATAATAAATTTCCTATTCCTAATGATTTTCCATTTCCCTTCCTTTCTTGCCTCGTTGGCCTTTTGGACCTATTTTCTTGGTGCGGATTGGAATTCTAGAATAATCTATTCATTTATAAAGATTCCTTATCCTTTTAGGCTTGGGGATTTCCTAACTATATATAATTTATGGTCATTATAACTTATCTTAGCATGAATTAGCTTGTGCTTATGCTCAAGTATCTTTCCCACCCTTGTTGCTTCTCTGAGATAAGTCATTTGAATTTGTGATTTTGACTTCAACCATGGTCCAACGTCATGTTCTGACAAATATTGTCTCAGTATGAAAATCAATCATGGTCAACCATGGTCCAACATTGAATTGTGATAAGGGTTCTCTCTATATAGAAATCAACCATGTTCAACCATGTTTATTTTAGGGTTTATACTATTTATGTTAGGGTTTGTTACACAGTAATTTGTCACCGTTGGTCGCCGTCCCTGTTACCCCTGTTTTCGTACATTGGAGGATACATTCCGGGACCTGTGACCAGTGACATAGCCTAAAAACACTTGCATTATGTTCCCCTGAGTATGTACTTCATGTTCCCTGAAGACACCTTCTGCAAATTATCCCTGAAAAGTACCCTTTTTCCATTGGCGTAGGTACACAGTGTCTTATCCGCGCCAATCACTGAGATCCTCAACAAGGGGCGCGCCCATTTGCGCTCTGTCCTAGAACAACACTCGCGCCAACTAAGTTTGGTAATGATTTTTGGCAAACGCGCACCCATATGTTTTTTCCTTTCAGATCATGAAGTCTTTTGAGGAAAAAATCCATCTGATAGAGGTCGAGAGTCATCATCTATCCTTGACATCTATCCTCAGTAGCTTTTCGGAGATAATGTCGATCCACAATGGGCGTCCTGGTGCATTGAATCTTCCTCCCTTCTCCATTTATAAAAGTCTGTCCTCATGCATTAGAGAAGCGAGTTCTGGAGTAATGCTAGAGTGATAGTAAGAGTCTTGAAGCATAGGGAGGTTATGCTGCCGGAAGCCTGAGACAGAGAAGGTCTATTGCAAGGCATACATAGCTGCTCGCCCAGCCAGAGAATAGGTTCAACATCAGAACCTTGGTTGTATCTTTCTCTGCCTATTATTCATTAATAGATGACTACTGTTATGGTTCCATTCTCATTTGTCTTATGATGATTAATGTGAATTACATCCTTTCTGACTGATGTATAGTTGCTTTTACTAGATTTTACGCTTGTGTTTGTATTCTCTTTGCTTGTGCAGGTGTCCATCCACGAGGATAGTGGAGGATTGTGACCGACCAGAGCGAAGGAGTGAGAGCGGCATCTCTTCATCAAACAAATAGCGCTGGAATCCAAGTAGGTGTTCATTACCCACTTGTTAATTGCAACTGGGAACTTGCAGAGTAGCATTGATTGATTGTTGCTAGACCCATTTTGGGCTAGTGGGATCGCCTCTGTCCGCAGAGGGGATTTACCTGTTCAACAGTTCACTAAATCATTCGTGGCCCAGATTTCTTGCGATATAGCTATGGGTGGATGCGTCATTGAAGAACAAGCCATTGCTCATGCCCAGTACTTAGATCTAGTTTACTCTCAATTTGACACTTTGTATGAGTTATTATCAAATGCTCTGTGGCCATCATCTGATCCCGTAGCATAAAAGTCACACGCTGCACCTCTTGTCGATGGAGTTATTGGTTCACTATCCCAGACCCCTGCTAAATCTTCTTCCAAACAAAAGTCGGTCTCGAATGATGTTCCCAATAGTTCTTCCCAAAATCCACTTGGCCCTGGTAAAACCTCAGAGTTCCATGTTGTCTAGTCTACTGCAATAGAAAAATCCACGAAAGGTAAGAAGAAAGGCAAAGGCAAGGGTAAAGACGATGCCCAAAAACAGGTTCCTCCCAAATCATCTGCTGGTGAATCTTCACAACGGAAACCTAAGTATCCCCGCCTCATTTGCGAGGAGGATCACTATACCAAGGATTGTCTCTGACGATCCGAAGTTAGTCATTTTCTCAAAGGGACCTCCTCTGTCCTCAAAGAGCCATTTCTGTCTCAACAGACCCAAATGGTAGACCAACCTCAATCATCTGCTTCCTCAGGGTCTCAAGTGTTCATAATGAGTGCGCCTATTAATGTGGCTACTAGATCAAAATATTACCAAACTCCTGCTCCGATAGTTCGGAAAGAGAAATAAGCCACCCCTTCTTCTTCTGCCCCGAGTTCTGGCCCTCTTCATATCGAGAACCCTAACCCCGATTCCGCTATGCGGCCACCCTCTCAAGGTGTGCTGCGAAAATCCTCGTACAATCCCAACACCCAAGCCACTCAACACTATAATATTGTTGAAGATTTGGCTCAGGCACTGTCAGCTATGTCGGCTCTCAAGGTGCTCCAAAGCTGCCCATCGCAGCGGAAATATTTGCTGTCAGCTATTGGGAGTATCAATCTCACTGATTCCAATTTGATATGTTTTGATCTAGAGAACCATGTTCTGCGTCTCCCTCATCATATTTCCTTTTTCATTCAGGTAATAATCAATGAGATGACCATCCACAAGACTGTCATCAATGAAGGTGCTTCCACATGCTCATGTCAATCGCATGCTAGAAGGCTATTGGTTCTCCTGCTTTGAAACAATCCCCGAACACTTTGGAAACTTTCTATGGGCGTGATTCGTGACCCTTCGGTCTCTTACCTAACCTTGCCATTACTCTGGAGGGAAAGACAATACAAGTCAAGGTAGAGATTGTTGACGCCAATCTCAATTACAATCTTCTACTCGACCGGAGCTGGACCAATGTTATGCATGTTGTAGCCTCCTCCCTATTTTGCATGATTCGTTTTCCCCATCAAGGGAAGATTGTCATTGTCGACCAACTGCCTTTCTTTTCCTCTTACTCCTCGGATGGAAATGTTCCATACGTCAAGCACACTGGTGCTCCCTATGAGAGTGTGGGGGCAGGTCTTTTCAAAGAATCTACCTTCATGGGAATTTTTCTGCTCCCACCTCCTCATCTTGCCTCTGTCAACATGGCCTTGGTCAAATTTGATCCTTGGGTCATAACTTCACCATATCTTGTTGATACCTGGGGCGAGGTTATGCCACTTAGTCCCGTCGAAATCAATTACGTGGAAATTTTTCCAGCTTCAAGTTTCACATCCTCTGATTCTTTTGTTTTGAAGACCTCTCTCGATCCATATTCTCAATCCCCGTGGCTTGGCGCTTTGGAATTGCTTGATCCCTTAGCCAAGACCTTCCTTGTTGATGAAGGTATCATAGAAGTCATGTCTCTCAAGGAACCACCTTGGACCGATACTCATCATCGCTCCTTGTTCCTTCCTCACCCAATAGTCACATCTACCGCTTTCGAAGATTCCTCTTCTCCGTTTCCTTTCCTCCCGTTTTCGCCACCGATCATGACTCATGAAGTATGGTCGGAAGGAAATTTGGGTAATATTACCCAAACGATGCCGATTAATATTTCTGTGAAGCCTAGAATAGTTGAACATGTCCATATCGGGGTATCTTGTTCTCCAGATGAGATCAAGACCTATACTCATCTTTTTCAAGAATTCCATGATGTGTTTGTGTGGTCCTATGAAGAAATGCCTGGCATTGATCCTAGCATTATTGTGCACGAAATAACAACTTATCCCCACGTGAAGCCCATTTACAACCGGCTCCATCCAATGCACCCTAGGAAGGCCACTGCTATCAAGGGTGAATTTGAAAAACTTCTCAAAGTTGGATTCATCTATCCCATCCCTCTTACAGATTAGGTATCAAATATTGTCCTGGTGACAAAAACAAGGCACGATCCACATTTGCATTGATTATCGTGATCTCCATCGTCCTTGTCCTAAAGATAACTATCCTACTCCCTTCATTGATCAGATCATTGATGAATGTGCCAGGAATGAGATTTTTTCCTTTATGGATGGTTTTTCTGGTTATAATCAGATTAACATTGCACCGTCTGATCAAGAAAATATAGGTTTTATCTATCCATGGGGTACATTCGCGTACAAAAAAAATCCCTTTCAGCCTCAAAAATGTTGGGGCTACATTTCAACAGGCAATGTCCTATGTGTTTCATGATATTCGCAACATTGTCCAACCTTACTTGGATGACCTTCCTGCTCATTCTCGTAAGCACCAAGATCACCCTTACCATCTTCTGCAGATTTTTATTTGCTATATACACTGCAACATTTGGTTAAACCCACATAAATGTGTTTTATACATAGAATCTGGACAACTCCTTGACTTTATCGTTTCCAAGGACAATATTCACCTTGATCCACTGAAAATCGAGACCATCGTAAATTTACCCCCTCCATCTTCATTGCACCAACTTTAGAGCCTGCAAGAAAGGCAAATTTTCTCCATCATTTTATACCCAGTTATGTTGGGCTAGCTACAAGATTTACCTGACTGCTAAAACAAGGAAATCCCTTTGTATGGGATAAGGTTTCCCAAAAATCTTTTGATGATCTCAAGGTTGTCCTTGTAAATGATCCTTTGTTGCATCCCCCGAATTATTATCGAGATTACTTCCTTTATCTAGCCGCAGCCCCTAGCACCATTATTATGGTCTTGGTCCAAGACGATGATGAAGGCCACGAACATGTTATCTACTACCTTAGTCATACTCTCCTTGACACTGAAACGTGTTACACCCATGTTGAGAAATTGGCTTTGGATGTCGTCTAGGTTGTTCAATGCTTCCGGCACTACATCCTATTTTGCTCTACTATGGTGATTTCCGAATGCAACCCCATGACCTACATCCTGACTCGTTAGTTGTTGGGGGGAAAATATTCTAAATGGATTTTCATCCTGCAAGAATTCGATTTGGTATTTATATTGCCAAATCCAAGAAGTCCCTCGTTTTCACCGAATTGATTTGTTCCCTTCCTTCTAAGTCTCTCCCTACTGGTGCAGATGAACAACTCCGGGATGAGACTCTCTTTCTGATCAGCACCCTTGAGCCATGGTACGGAAATATCATCGTGTATCTCCAGACGTCCATGTTTCGGTCTGCGTTGACTAAGGATGATCGCCGAAGCATTCGACATCACTCCCAACCCTATCGTATTATTAGCGATACTTTATACCGTGTAGGTGTCGATTCAGTTCTTTGTTGATGCCTTACGGTAGAGGAGGCTAAAAGAGTTCTCAATGACTACCACTCTAGGGCATGTGGTGGTCATATGTCTGGCTATGCTGCCGCTCAAAAAATCCTCCGCGCTGGCTATTGATGGCCATCCATTTTCAAGGACTACATCCTTGCTGTTCGCAAGTGCCATGAATGCCAAATTTACCAATGCAAGATGCACGCCCCCCCGCTCATCTACACCCCGTCATTACTGTTGGTCATTTTGCCAAACGGGGCGTCGATTATATGACATGTAACCCTCGTTCGGCTGAGAGGCTTGGCTATATTATCGTTGCTATGGATTATTTCACCAAATGGGCCGAAGCGATGCCTACATACTCTGTAGACAGTAAAACGGCAGCTCAATTCCTTTTCAATCATGTTAGTTTCAAGTTCGGCATACCTTAAGCCATTTTCACAGACCATGGCTCCCATTTCAGAGATTACATGATGGTTGAGCTGACGTCCGCATTGGGCTTACGCCACGATGGCTCAACCCCGTATTACCCTCAAGCCAATGGCCAAGTTGAAGCCATGAACAAGGTTTTGGTTACAATTCTTTAGTGTACTATCGAGATGCACAAGTCAAATTGGCATCTCATGCTCTTTTTAGCTCTGTGGGCTTACCGAACCTCGACCAAAGACGCAACTGGTTTCACACCACTCCAGCTAGTCTATGGTTTGGAAGCAACATTGCCAATCGAATGCGAGATTCCTTCACTCAAGCTAGATGTTTAAACTTCTTCCGAAAACATCACCTCAGGAAGAACACCTCTTATATTTAGAATGACTAGATGAGACTCATCCTCTTGCTGCGTTGGTTATTGAAGCACAAAAGAAACGAGTCAAGTCCCATTTTGATTAGTCGGTCTACGCTCGTGCGTTCTTTGAGGGTGATTTGGTCTTACTATATGACCAAGCTAATGATTTGCCGGGGCCAGGCAAGTTCGAATCCATGTGGCATGGGCCCTACATTGTGAAATGCGTTTTGAAAAAAGGGGCCTATGAATTTATTGATTATGAAGGAAATCCTCTAGACAAGCCCTGAAATGAGATTTACCTCAAGAAGTACTATGCTTAGGACATCTTGCATGGTTATTTGTGTACATTAGTGTGTCATTAATTTTTGTGCAGTGTGGTTTGGTGTGTTAGTTTTCAAACAACCTTCCTATTTACTATGTTTTCCTTGCTTTGCAGATGTCTGCAACTCCTCACATTGGTTTTGCTGATGGTGCTTGCCAGAGTACTCGGAACCTATCATTTGCGGCATGGGATATTTATGACCCTAACAATGAGTTGATTAACCTTCAAGGTATCTGTTTAGGTCACACAACTAACAACATTTCTAAATACGGTGCGGTCATCGAACTATTGTCAGAAGCCATTGCTCTTGACATTCAAGAGTCGGTTGTCAACCTAGATTCACAGCTTGTCATCCTTTAACTCAGTGGGCAATATTCTGTCACAAACCCTGAAATATTGAGAATGTATCTCCATATTCGTCTACTAGAAAGACATTTGATCCTAGACGCATGAATACATTGAAAGATGCATTAGCTAATTATGTGTTGGATAGACATTTACGAAACATGTGAAAAGATAAAACAAACCATTTGTACCATAGTAAATAAGAAAATACAGCATATATATATATATATGGTGATAATGTTTGATACATCAAAACCCCAAAAAAATAAGATGTGTGTCCAAAATAACATCGCTGGCTCCAGGCCTCATATATCCGTGGCACACAGGCCTAAAAAAATGTAAGTGCTGGACCTAGGAACTAATTAGCATGGTGATCATGGTAGCATGACACGGCTCACACAACACGAGTCAGCAATCGGCGAATCCGATCTGATACTCCCACCATGTGTCTCTGGTACTGACGAGGAATGTTTCCCAACTGAGCATACTCTGGAATACCATGAGTCAACCCCTCAAGGTTCCTCGCAATCTCCTCCTCATTGTCACTCCCCCCCTAATAAGGAGCGACAACATCAATCGGGCAGGCAATGCGCTTGGCTATTGGGGACATCCCAGCAAGGTGCTCTGGTCCAACGTTTGCATTAACAAAGCAAAATTCTATAAACACATATATACCAAAAACAATTAAAAAAATCACAAAATAAAAAATTTGATTTTTTACCTTCATTGTCAAAATCCTCTCCATCTAGTAACGGCATGTTCGGGTCTCCACGAAAATCGGTGCCACTATATGGAAAGTCCTCCACGATGATCTTCTGTCATTGTAGACATGAAAAGAATGGAGGTCTGTACGACATATGCTAGCCCCTAGTGATTCTGGGCATCAAACGACTCCAGTGGACCATCCACAGGTCACGTGGCATGGGAGGATCTACCTCAGTCAACTGGTACTAGAACAGTGGCACCCGTTTCAAGAAAAATGTCACTAGTACGGATCTGAAGCACCACGCCTTAGCTTTGGTTAGCTGACATTGTAAGTTGATCTTCATGACCTCTGCCCAGTTGAAGATCTTCGGTGCTATGCAGTCGATAGAATACATGAAATTTGAATTGTTAGCCTCATGCACTGTCTAGGATCTCGCCACTCTGTTGATAGTCAATAGTAGCACTCTTAGTGTCAAATCCAGAACAGTGGAAATCTCAATCTTCCCACACTTGGAATTGAGGGCCTTATGGCAATGTTCAGCGAGCAACATGGATATGCTTGCCCAATCGGTCGTGGCCCATATAAGTTGACTGGTTCCCCCCTTCGGGACAGTCCTGTGATGAAATATATGTCTAAAGTTTCTAACTCCAGCTCCTGGTCACCAAGGACAAATATTTCTCGATTTATGTCCCAGAGACTAATTAGGTACCGAAGCAACTCAGGTTGGGCCTGTATCCTTGGCGTGAGAGAGATTTTGAGTAGCCCACTAGCCCTCAAAGCTTCCAGGAAATTTGGATCATTTAATGTCTGGGTGTCCACATCCTCGTGTTCTTGTTCTTTCCAGTCTACCATTTTCAATGATTCTTTCCTGCAAAAGCCATAGATTTGAGTCAACAATCATTTTTGGCCCATAAATTTCAAGTTTCAACAGCGGTTTTATGAGGAGATATGGTTTTCCCTATTCACGGCGTCGGCACACCTATTTTAAAAATAGTTGCGCCGACGACGCGATACGTCGTGTTAATTACCCTCGGCCGGCGCAATTCTGTGCCCGGAAGTCGCGCCGACCGAGGGTGAATTTTCTTTATAAATCCTCCCTAAAAAAACCTAAAAATGGTTAAAAACAGGAATAAAAGGCATGAAAATGAAGCTCAGGGCCTTGGATCTTACCTGTAACTGGTGGCTCGGTGAATGACCTCCCAGATCTCCCGCAATCTGCTCCAGAACAATTAGGGCGAAAGTGAGTAAAAAGTCTTTCACAACAAGGTAAAATGGTGAACGGTAAAAAATATTTACTTTTCCTCCTTTTTATTCAATTTTTCATGAAAATATTAGGTTTTTGTAAATATTTTAACCTATTTTTCCTCAAGAATTGGATAATGCACTTTACCTTTTTGCACAACGACATGTGATGGATGTTCAATGATGATGCTGAGTCACGTTTCAACTTTTTTCTCGACTCCTAAAACTCATATGAAAAGATTGCCGAGTATTTTTCCCTTTTGACTCGCGAAAGAGAATAAAATGTGGGGGTTCGATTTCAAGCTCTTTTCAGACCCTTTAAAAGTGAAAAGCTAGTTGAGCCCTTGTTGTTTTGAACTCATTAATGGATGTGAAACATCGTGCACCTAGTATAAGTTTGCTCCTTTTTCGAGCTGGGATGCACTATTTACAAAAAAGGTACTCCTTGACTGAAATGGTCAAGTGGTTCTCTCAAGTATTGTTTTCTACCTTTTCGGGCTTGAGAGACACAAATGTACAACAAGGGACCATGTGGAGTTTTCTTTTCCATGTCTTTTTCAAACTCTCTAAGCATGAAAAAGATACCGAGTTACACTTTGTCGGACTTGTTAAAATATTCAACGACATCAGATTCGTCACCATGATGAACATGAGCTTCTCCTTCCTAGGGCTCATTAAACTTACTAGGTCAGATTTGTTTGAACGATGAACTTACAATGCAAGCATATGCTATCACCTTCAAGCTTGCGATTAAAAAATAATTGGGATACTTGCCAGAAATGGTGGGGGAAAATTTGGAAATCTAATCAGTTGTGTGGGCAACTCACTCTTGAACATGACACTGTCTGCTTCGTGTCGGGTTGGGATATCCTTCTTTGTATCGTTGACCTTCCTGGGTTGGGCCATTCATTTTTGCCTTCCATTTGATCTCTACCACGTCATCATGACCACCGATCCTATGGATCCAAAAGCTGCCAAAATTCCAGTCATGTTGCCGATATGTTCAAGAGTTGTCCTTCTGTAGTTACATTTACCTTTGATTCTCTATATCACCCAAAATCATTTTTCATCCTTTTGTCTTGCGTCAATGATGTGGGATACATTATGGCCCTCCTTTGACATGGTCACTTTCTGTATACTTCAACTCATTATCCAGGAAGTTGACCGAGAGACGCCCTTCCAGTACCTTAGAGCTTGCATGCCCTAATTGCAAGTTCTTCGCACTCGATGACAAGTTCACATCATTGGCTTTTGATCGAGTGATTTCATGAGTGTTCAACTTCAGTTCCTCTATTCACATTCCATGGATCATGCTGATAGTACCCTTAGGACCATTGTCATTATTGATGGTTTCTCTCGGTTTACATCATTGTCTGGTAATCAAGTGACTTTCTAGCATGTTCGATGTCAACACAACTATTCACATGTTAGAATTTGTACTTTGATCGGGTCGTGTTGGAGTGAAAGACCTTGGGCTCAGATCACAAACATCCAGGTTGCGAAGTGATGTGACATGGTTATGTTGATATACATGTCTCTTTCAGATGGATGGTTTCGACCATACCATGAGTTATCATCTATGATCCTTCTCATTATTGGATGGCTCCGACCATACCTTGGTTTCATTATGATCCTCTTAGATGGATGGCTGCACCCATACCTAGATCCATTTACATGATAATTGTTTGGATGGATGCGTCCATGCCATGATTCATGTATCATTTGATACAGTTCTCAGTTATGTATATGTATCTATACTTTCTTGCAGGTTTTCGGATGACAGACCATGATTCATAAAGCATTTCATCCCTCACTCTAGTTCGGCCTTCATGCTTTAAGGGGCATCTGTTACACAATATTTTATCATTGTCCCTATACTCCTCGTTACTTGATCCTAGAGGACCTCTACAGTGAACCCTACATGCTTTCCCTCCATGAAGAAACTCCCATTATGTCCCTCTTCATGAGCAGAACAATTCCCTTTTGCACCATTTCCCCAAAATCTTATGTTTTTCCTAGTTTGCAAGACCAACGTTATTGGCCTTTGTCATCCTCATGTCAATATTTAGGGATTAACATTGTCCTAGCACTGACCAGAGCGATTGAACTTTGTTCCACTCGCACTGGTCCTCTTATGGAAAGTTTTTTAAATAAGGAGCTGAAGCTTCCAGCTCTAGAAGCTTCATAACAGAAGTCTGGCAAATGGTTTGGCTGAATGGGGTCGAGGATGTCAGCTTGGGCTCCTTTACCATATAACGATGGAACTACCTCAAGATATAAGACCTTCTCCCATGAGAAGAGGATCCATCTCCCATCCATTCATCCTATATAAACCTCCCTTTTTCCCAAGCATAAGGTAGTGTTAATGTTAGTATTGAAGTGTTAATGTTGGTGTGCCAGTGCTAATTAAGTTTGGAGTAAAAAGCAAGCTATTCATAGTTGTAGCTCTCTAGTTGTGTGAGGGAGAAGTGTGAATTTGGTTTAGTGTGAAGTCTAAAGGGAAGAGCCTTAAAACTATTATTGTTTAGGCAATCATGGAATGCTAACAGAAGTGTGTGGGAACCTAGTTTTGTGGGAGGAGAATGACAACGTCAAGACAATGGTTGTAATCTCTTCTTGATTCAATATATATGAAACTATCGATTGATTTCGTACATGATGTGTAATCTTACATGTTCATGGCTTAATATTTCTTAACTTGTTAAGTAGTTTGAATTACAATTTGTCTATTATCATGGTTGTTGTTTGTTGTTGTTTACTTGTTTCAGGTGTTTGAAGAAAGAAGCCAGAGATAGCTGGAGCGAGCAAGGAAGGACATCATCAAACGGGATAAGCGTACTAAGAGGTAGGCCCTCTTAATTGGTTCTAACATAAGTAAATATTCCATAGAATGTATCAGTTGTGGCTAGACCCATTATCGGGCTAGAGGAATTGTTTTTGTCTGCAATTATAATTTTACTTCACCACATAAACTTCTGGAGCCATTTTGAGGCCCTAGACGACATTTTTTGGAAAAAAATTTCCCGAAGATTGGCATGGAAATCACATTGGAAGTTGTAGTACTCGAAGAGATCTTTCCAATGAGGTATCATACGTGTCAAATGGAGATAATATGACCAAGTCACGACCCCGGGAAGTTGGTTGCCCAACTAACCCTAACAGGGCCCATAAACTCTTGGTGTTACATCTCCTCGGGTTAGGGTTTTGGTTGTTTAGGGTTTTCTCTTATTGTTCAACAATAAAAATGCCCTTGATCCTCATTGCAACTCAGTTCAGAGGTGTTACACTAAAATTTGTCACCATGACTATTTGTAGTTAGTATGGCTCCATCAACAGTCATACTATCCTCCTTGGCAAGCCTCATACCTCTGCTCTCCATGTCAAACTTCAAGAAAGAGAGAAAGTCATTAACAAATCTATTTATCTCTGGGTACACAGTTTCTCTCAGCCTTACCTGCGTGTATGCAATCCAAGTTCACAATACCTGCGTACTTGTACGCTCTGTATGTAAAGGGGTGGGTGCGTACTCCTATAAAGGTAAAAAGGCACGAGTTTCATCTTAAAAAAGTTACTTGTGGTCATTTCTAGAGCATTCTAGAAGCTTGTTTGACGTGTATTGAGCGCCTCCAGATGGTTCATGTATTCCTATGAAAGAGGAACTTATCCCATCAAGAGAGGAGCTACCCCATCCAAAGAGGGCTTATCCCATTGATGTTGGACCTGATTAACTTCCTCTAGAACGCTATAAATACAGGCATTGGGCCAGAGGAGGGAGGTTGAAAGCTGAATATTCCAAAGGGTAGATGCTGCTGGAATTAGGACTTCCTTGTAGAAGCTTGTGAGGAGAGATTCCCATCTTTTCTTGTTTCATTTGGAAGTGGGTGAGCTTATCAAAGTAAAGGAAAACTCTTGCTGGACCCTGGGAGGAACTTGCACAACACCAAGGCTCAGGTTGTAATGGTTTCTTTTGTTTCCTATTAATACAAATAAGTCCATTCTTCTCAACAATTTGTTATTAATGAGTTGTTTCATATACTCCTTGGTCTGTATGTTGAATATGTTTTATTTTATGAGATATTCAGGTGTTATTTAATCGTTTGATTGTTAGTGAATGCAGGCTTTGAAGTGAAGGAGGAGCTCATCCGGATCGACGAGGCTGGACTACTACAACAGCGGTGGACTACAGGTAGGATCTAAACGCTTGATTTCTTGTATGGTAAATGCATGTTTAGAGAAGGATTGCTCTTAATTGTCTTGTTTGTCACTAGAAAGCCTTAAGCTTCTGGGGAGGTTGGTTTTGTCCACAAGATTAACTCTTTCCGCATGACAGTTGGTATAATTAAACCTAGTCAAAGTTATTTCTCTACTCCATTAGTATTGGTGCACAAGAAGGATGGATCATGGCACATGTGTTTGGATTATAGGGAGCTCAAAAAACTCAATATTAAAGATAAATTTCCCATTCCTCTCATTGATGAATTATTGGATGAATTGCATGGAGAAATTTACTTTAGCAAGTTGGACCTTCATGTAGGATATCATCAAATCAGAATGAAGACTGGAGACATTCCGAAAACAAAATTTAGAACTCATGAGGGTCATTATGAATTTTTGGTCATGACTTTTGTCCTTACTAATGCACCTTCTGCATTTCAAGGTTTGATGAATTCCATTTTCAAACCCTTAGAAAATTTGTGTTAGTATTTTTTGATGATATACTAATCTACAACAAGTCTTGGAAGGAGCATGTTCAACATGTTGATAGAGTGCTCATACTATTGGAGGAGAAACAATTATATGAAAAAACCTCCAAACATTTCTTTGGAGTACAAGAGGTGGAATACTTGGGTCATATTGTATCTCATGAATGTGTTAAGGTAGACCCTAAACAACAACAAGTTCTCCATCTCTTAAAGGATAACCTCATTTTGGAAGAGAATAGAATGAAAAAACAGGTAGATCAACATCACAATGAAATATTTTTTTATGTAGGTGACTGGGAATTTCTATGGCTACTACCATACAAACAAATGTGCCTCAAGAAAGCTAAGAAGTATAAGAAATTATCACCAAAGTACTATGGTCCTTACAAGGTGTTGCAAAATATTGGTACTATGGCATATAGATTGGAGCTTCATGAATCTTCCCGAGTGCCCCCAACTCTCCATGTTTCATGCTTATGGAAGGTTATAGGTGACAAGTTCCTAGTTCAAACAATATTGTCAGAACTTTACGAGGAAGGAAAAATCATATTGTAACCCGTGGCAGTCATGAAAACTAGAATGTGACATCTACGAAATTGATCAATTTCTGAGTATTTTATCAAGTGGAAGAAGTTATCCATTGAAGATTTCACAGGGAAGGATGAGAATTTTATACAAAAGCATCCAAAACTACTCAAGAATTGAGGACAACACTTTTTGAAGGAGAGGGGCATGTTAGGTCCTTATACTACTAGCATAGCCCCTTATTGTTATTAGTGCAACCCACTTATTGTATTGTTGTGCCCATGTAGTCCCCATGTTGTTATTATTGTGCCCCATAGAAGCCCACTATTGTTATTGTTGTGCCCCTACAATATTATTTTTATGTAGGCTATAATTATATTGGGACCACTTAGACTCCTATATATAGAAAGGAGGTATTGTCATTTGTATCATCCAAGAATTATTCAATTATGTAATGTAAAGGAGGTTTCCCTCTTGAAGAGGCTTGAAGTCATTGATCTATCTTTTCTATCTTTTTGTGAGTTGGTTTCATAACATAATGTAGTACATGGTTCTTTCTTAAATTCCATGGACCATATTTCTAAGTCTGGGAATGGCCTCTCCATATAACATTACTCATTAGTGTTGTTTACGCTACTATAACCTTTTGGTTATGTCTTGAAGGTTGTGCGAGGGATGTAAGACACAACAAGGCATCATGATTCCTAGCCCCAAAGGATGGCACATAATAAAAAACCTCATTAACATGAGCGTAGGTATTTCTCGTTGCAGGATCAAATGTCTAGCTAACACTTTTGGCACCAAGAAGCTCATGATGTTTAGCTTGGGCTCAATGAACTATTGGAAAATACTGAGAGGGGGGGTGAAGCAATATTCCTTAGCAATTATCACTTTTAAATATTTTCATAGCATTAGTTAACCTTCAATTATTATTAAAGTTTATATAGTAATAACATTAAATAAAAGAACACAAGAGGCACAAAAATTTTAGGTGGAAAACCCCCTTTGGGTCAAAAACCACCGAACGCTTTTCTAATAAAACCTTTAATCTTCAGCCCCAACTGAAATGAAAGCAACAACTTCCTAGAATTCTAGAAAAACATTATTCTCCATCTCCCACTGGAAGGAAGCCCCAATGCCCTGGTTTCTTCAGTAATCAACTGAATGTATGCCCCAACACCCTGGACCAACCTACCACCCTGAAGTGTTCACAGGCTCCAACTTGTAGACGACTTCATGCACCTACCTAGCACCTCCCTGCCACCCTATAATGACTGAAATGAGACAAGAATGTGGATTCCCTTACCAGGGACGATGATCCACGATAAAATATTATTACAATGATTTTGATCAAACACCCAATCACACTATGACCTGTAACCCAACCATGACATCATCCCAGTAGAGACTCTTATACCTCCCAATAATGTCTTTTTGACTCTAGGCATATTGATTCTTTTACAATAATTACTCTTCCAATGATGAAACTTTTACAAATGACTCTTTTACAACTTTATAATGATGACTCTTGGCCTTGACACTTCTTCACAATATGTAGATGGATATCATGTCTTCAAAGGATGTCCCGTTGACTCTTGGCCTTGATACTTCTTCACAATATGTAGATGGTTGTCATGTCTTCAAAGGATGTCCCGCTGCAATGCCTCCTTTGGTTTGATATTTCAGCTCTTGAATGCTCACTTTGATGTTGTCCTTGAATCTTCTTCTACATGAAATGCTCTTGTCACTTTTGTTGTTGACTTGCTACAGCAATACACAAAGACTCCCACTCTTGATATAGACTTGGACTCTATGCAAGACTATATCCAAAACTGACCTAAAGATATATACAATAGAAACTGATGACAGACCCTAGAATTATGATTAACCAAGTTCTTAGTACAACAACAAAGACGATTCTATCAACTATGACAAGACAAGTAACATGAACTTACAACATCATATAAATTTAGCAGACTTTGAGTAGCATCAAATGTGTAGTATCAGGAATAGGACATCCGAAATGTGGTATCAAAACTAACAGTGACATATAGAGACATAGAGATATAACTAACACCCTATATATACTTACGTTGTTTTGAAAAACTAATGTAAACACTTAATCATACATACCTTATTGTAGGAGACTTACCCTTGACTGTTGATGTGTGGTCCTTATTGCAGTGATCCTTGAATGCATGCTTTTTCTTTCCTTTTAGGAGCTTGATATTGAATATGTTGTATCGAAGTAATTTCAGATCTCCATGATCTAAAATTTCGTACTATGGTAGCCCTATAAGTCCTTTTTCTAACCCCAAGCTTTTGATCAATATTGGATTCTTCAAAAAAGAGTTATGTGCAAGCTCCCATGATGACCTTATTATATATTGGTTCAATAGAACGAACTTATAAGAAGTGCCACATGTCACTATTGCGACCATAGGTCATAAAAATACTACTCAAGAAACAAAATTCCATCTTTGTTCTACGACTATTTACAAAATTTCAATCCAATAATCATAGAGAAAGTTATGATGATTGTCCTAACCTCACCATTTGACATGGAATTTGGGAACCTGCAAAAACCCTAACTTCCTCAGATCATATCTTTGCAAATATTATGAACCAAGATTGGAAATATGGTCATGAGGTTCATCAAGATTTTATATCAAATGGGTTTTAATTTTAGCTTCTGAAGATTCGCAGAAAAACGTTATAGAGACAATTCCACAATGACCTGTTTTAAGCCACAAAATCCCTACAAGAGGAGGATATGAGGGTCATTATTTATATGAATATCTTGAGTTGAGAGGGTCCTCAACAATTCAACATTGGAGTTATTTTAGGAGAAAAAAAATATTATTAATTATTTACTATTCAATGACCACAACCAATTATGACTACCATGCCACAACCCCACGGGGTTTTAGCCAACTAACTAGGGTTACTAACTTCAAACACAAATAACTCTGAAACGATGAAGAACTGGAAGGGGTACCATATATCAATGGAAACATATAGATGATTAGAATCCATCGAGAAGATATTTGAAGCAATATAATATGACTTGTCAAGTCAAAATTCCCTTGCATTATCGGGCTAGCCCCTATTGCTGCTTGGATTGACATCAACAACAACCATTGATCAACAATCTCAAACTTTGGCACTGATGGAAACAGAAGTACTCCCCATGTGATCATGACACCTCTTCCTACTACCTTCTCTCCCCCTTTGTCATCAATGGCAAATGGTAAATCCCCTTGACAAATAGCCATCCTGCAGACCTGTGCACACCTCCACTCCCCCTTTCTACTCGAGTAGATAAGAGAAAGAGTCTAATAAAAACTTCAAAGATTCACAAGATTTTGGCAAAGATACTCAAATGCTTCACGAGGTAATGGTTACTTAAAAATGTCAGCAATTTTTTCCTTTGTGCCCAAATATTCAACCTTGATATTATTTTTGGTGACCTTCTCTCTAACGAAATGATATTTAATCAGAATGTGCTTCATTTTGGAATGCATCACAGGATTCTTGGAGATACTAATGGCACTGGTGTTATCGCAAAATATGGGAATAAGCTCATCAAACTTGACTTGAAGATATTGCAAAGTTTGATTCATCTAGAGAACTTGTGTACAACAAGTTGCTACCGCAATATATTCTGCTTTTGTTGTGGATAAGGAGATTGAAGACTACATTTTACTTAACCATGAAACAAGACAACCAACTAGATAGAATGATGCTCCACTAGTACTCTTAATATCATCAACACTTCCTGCCTAATATGCACCTGTATAAGATTGGATAACTAGATCATTTCCTTTGGTATACCATACACCATATTCCAGTGCGCCCTTAATATATCGAATAATTCTTTTGACAGCAATAATATGATATTATTTTGGTGCTTCTTGGAATCTTCCTACTTGTCCAATTGCCTACATCACATCTGGCCGAGAGACTCTCGCATATAGGAGACTACCAATCATGGACCTATACAAACTTTGGTCTAGATCCGTTGGCAAAAATTTTTGTAACCTATTACCATACGGGCAAGGATAGGTTTGCAATCTTCCATCTTGAATTTACTAAGCATTTCCTTGACGTACTTGATTTGATATATGAATATTCCTTTATCCTGCTAAGATATCTCGATAATTGTTAGATTTTCTTGATCCACTTTCACATAGAGATTGCTTGTTAGTGCTTCCTTTCTTGAATCTATAATACATCAACTATTATTCTCTCCCTGAACATGTAATGAAACTACCATATTTTTCAAACAACATGTCTGTCAATTGTAGACTTGTGTCATATGCTATTGCATAGACTCCTCATCTTCAAATTTCTAGGAT
Organism: Pinus taeda; assembly: GCA_000404065.3. Lineage (NCBI taxonomy): Eukaryota > Viridiplantae > Streptophyta > Pinopsida > Pinales > Pinaceae > Pinus > Pinus taeda. The sequence goes on from APFE031131396.1 coordinate 197,445, forward strand.
TCGATAAGCTAAATTGTTCATAATAATGTATCATTTAACAGATCGTCTTGACTCGAGTCATTAACTGAAGAAGCTACTAATTCCTCACAATCTATTATGAATCATGAAAGCATAACTATTTGGACCTTATTGCCTTATTGTTTTTCTTGGTCATCTTGTACCTCTTCATATTGTACCTGTTTTCCTTTCCAAACCTTCTTATTCTCATCATCAAGATTTTCATTCATGTTTTATTCCATCTTGTACCTACATTTATGAGATATGTGTCCATAGTTATGACATTTGTAACATTCGATGTTATTCATAGAAGATCCCATTTGGTGTTTATCTCATGATCCTACAAATTTGCTTCTAATGTTTTGCTGATAATAGTTGTACCTGTCTAGAACTTCACAATCCCTAGCCATATGTCCAAAATTTTTACATTTGTAACATTTGACATCTCTCTAATGATCAAATTTGTGGATATTATGTTGAGTTCTGGAATATCCATTTCTGAGAGATCTCCTGGAATTATATTAATTCCAAACATACATGCAAGATTTGGAAGCTCTATGTCCAAACCTTCCACATGAATAACAATGGCCATAAAAGATAGGTTGATACATGGGAGGAAATCTTTTTTGAGGAATTTTCTTCCAAAGTTCTTCTTGTGAGCCTTGATCTCTAGATCTAGCTAGGAGATCTACCTACTTGGTAGATCTTGCATATCCATATTCTTTAGTTGTCATAGAAGGACTTGACTCCTTTTCAATTTTTTCTTTGTAACCAAGACTAGTCTTGTCACTACATGATCATTGGTTACTGATGAGCTCGTGAAAATTCTTTGAGCTTTTGGTGTAGTTTTGAAGAGTTTTTCCATTTTTTACTTCCTTTCGTAAAGAACCGATTTCAGCTTCCAATGCTTCTCTTTCGTTGTTGATTTCCTTTAATTATTTCCTGAGTGATTCTTCAATTCATTTGTATTATTCAACCTTGATTTTAAGATTCATGACATGTTCCCTTTCTGTCTTTAATTCTTATTCGAGAGTGTTGACATGCTTCTTCTTGGCCTTGAGCTCTTTGATTGTTAATATAGGTTGTCACTGATGTCAATATGGCAGTGGCCGAGATGGAAAATATTTTTGAAGATGCCAAAGGATGACTATAACTCTTGCTCAATAATGTATAAGACAAGAAGTGTCAATCATGCCCCTGATGATCTAGAATATCTTGATGACCTTGATGACATATGTTGACCACACTTGATGAAGGACTAGATGATGTCCTTAACTTTGATGGTCTTGATGATGGTGTGAAGCCATAACCTTAAATGTCTTTACCTCTGGTAATCTTGATGATGGAAGACTATAAGATGACATGGATGCCCTACATGATGACATTATGATCCTATGATTTATGACTATGATCCAATGATGAAACAATGGAGAAGCCATGTTGTCTCAAATTTCTTATGCACAAAAATCAATGAAGGTCACAAATAAAAAGTTTTTTTACCACCTTAGAGGCATCATTCCAAAATGATTCCTATATCATCATATAGTATATAATTTTTCCTTTCCAATGAGCCCTTACTTTCCTCGAAACTCCCAATAGTTTGTGAGACAATGAATTTTTAAGTTAAGGAAATTAACCCTATCATTGAGCCGACCTATGCACAAGAACACAATTCAGCCTCCAAACAGGGACATGGATTTTTGGTTGTCATTACAAAGAAACCTATTTATATATTCTGGGATTCATTTCCTAATCCATCAGTTTCGGTGATCAATTCACATAAGAGGAACAGAAGCAAGAAAGGAGGCCGAAGAGGACAGAAGTTCATTTTTTGGGCTAGATTTCAACATTGAACAAGGAACATCATCCTACGAAAATCAGACCTAAATTTTTCAGACCCGGAGGAGGCAAAGATCATAGATTTAGGAGAGGGTTTCTCTGTGTTTGGTGTGGATTCTAGGAGCATCCTAGCCATAGGTCTGAGGCAGCCTACAAGGAGTATAAAGAACTTATTTGAACATAATTGAGTATGGATACCTTGTAGCTATAGGTTGCTCGTTAGAGAGACAAATTATAGACCTATGATCAAAAATAGCTCATGGATCTATGACATTTTCCGACCTGTGGAAATATCAGAGTTTTAGCCTCCAAGAACAAATTTTCATGACATTTCAAAACTATCATCTTTGCATTTTTTCATGAGATTTTGAGTAATCACGTGTATGGTATTTTCATGGGATGGCCTACCTTAGGTGAAGGAGTATTCTTCAGGTTAGTTGAGAATTGCAGATATCAAATTGCGGGAGTAGCATATCTTGACAACTTATAGACCTTGATCACAAATTAGCAGCAATCCTTGTTGCAAACCTCGAAGACTTGTAGAAAAATTTATAAGCATCATTTAAGAACCTTTTTGAAGGATCAATCAAATAACTCAGAACTGTGGTGTCACTCAAACCTATAGAAAATTGAAGCTCAGTTATCTATGTTCAATTCTTTAAACTGGATCTATAAACTTGTGTATAGAATCTCGAAGGATTTTTTAAGAGGTGGTTGTGCTCTAGCTCAGACTTGTGGACAATCAATTGTATAGTCACTCGAACTAGTGGGCAGTGAAGAAGTTAAGTGACGTGTGAAGGCTTGGGCATGTGAGCAGTCCCTTGTTGGAGGCTTGATTGGAGCATTGAAGCCATCATAGTTGAATCTTTGTGAAGACATCCTTGGAGCAACCTATTGAAGACAGTTTGAACTTTGGGCTTTCCTTGACACATCACCAAAAGCATAGTTGAAGGATACTTGAAGATATTTGGAAGACTTGTAGAAGTTGATCTTGATATCACTGGAGACTATGATGTGTTGAAGTCATCATGAGGTGAACTTGGAGATCAGTTTTTGGGGAATATGAAGAGTTGTGGAGAAACCTTCTATATGACAAGGTTGTCATTGATGACATAATATGGATACTATAATTGAATATTCACAAGGATCTGCGAAGAAGACTTTGGGAGTCGTGGTTTTTCTATCAAACATATCTAGACAAAGTACAATAGTGGGTTGGATCCCAAAGGGTTGGTGCTTGGAAGGTTGGAGCCTCAAACAAACAAGGTAGGTTCCTTGAAGGATAGGATTGGAGCCCTAGAGGATTACAGTACTCAATAATCCAAGTCAGAGCCTGAAGAAGAAGATATAAGATTGGATTCCTTGGGGTCGGCACCTCAGAATTGACAAGGTCGGTGCCTTGGAAAGTCCAAGTAGGTTCCTGGCACATCCCAGGTTCGAGCCTGGGTATCTTCATCTAGAGTTGGAGGACTACCTATATTGTACTTTCTTCATTATAGAGATTATTTTAATAAAATCATTTATTCATATTGTTCATTTTGTGTTCTAAACACAAGTAATCTAACCAGTAAAAGTAACAATTGAAAAGAAATATTGATTCATCCCCCCCCAGCATTTCCGACAATTGATGTTAGAGCCAGTACCTTCACTCAAAGCCTATCAGCTTGAAGGTTGATCATTAGAACACAAATGGCGAAGCCAAGGAAGAAAGTTTCCAATCCTCCTAAAGATGTGTCTCCCTCAACCACCAAAATTGAAGTAAATCAATTTGTGAAGGCTCCATTGTTCAATGGAAACTTTAATATATGGGAGGAAAGAATGAGGAATTGCTTAAAGACTCAAAGCATTGAAGTCTGGAAATTGGTGATTGTTGATAGCATGATGGATGGAGAATCCAAGGAACATAATACAAGAGCAATGAAAGCAATCTTGAACGAGCTACCTTATTTTATGAAGGACAATTTTGAAAAAAAATCATCAGCAAAAGGCATATGGGATAAAATTCATAATCTTCACTCAAAAGGAGCATTGACGATGATCTATAGCCAAGAAAATGATGGAAAACAAGAAAAAAAAATTGAGAGCCCATCAAGGAAGCTGAAGATAAGAGTGACAACATCAAGGCTTAAGAATACCTAGAAGATGAAGAGAACGAAGAATATTTTGAAGAAGATCTCCTCACTAAACTTATGGCTATCATAGAAGAGATTAACAATTTGAAAAACAAAAATGCAGAAATTAAGAAGAAAGCATAAGTTTTTGACGAGGACAAGACAAGGAAGGAAGTTTACCTTGTCAAACTTCAAGTACAATAAAGAGATGAGGAGCTCGCCAAGATTAAGGAAGAATTTCATAAAAAACAAGAGAAAGCATCATGAAGAAGTCATATCCATGACAAATCAATTGGATAAGGCAAAGAAATGGGAAGATACCTTGTCAAGCCACCTTGAACAAAGGCACAAGAGCTTGAACAAACTTGAAGCAAAGATTGGTCAATACAAGGAAGAGGTCTCCTCTCTTAGATCACAACTAGAAGAAACAAGGAAACAAGCACAAGAAGCTGAGAGGGCAATGGAAACATTGACATTCATAGAAGGACAAGTTGATAAAATAGAAAAGGAGAGAAACACCTTGACATGCCAACTAGAAGATAAGGATGATGACATCATCAAGTTAAGAGAAGAAATCTTCTCACTTAAGGCCCAATCATGTGAAGCAACCAACATGAAGGAAAAAATGGAGATCATACCCTCAAAGAAGGATGAAGAATGGAAGAAAATGAATGAAGAAATTGTCTTTCTTAAAGAGGAAGTTGATTTACTGAATAAGAACTTGATGAGTTCTCAGACCATAGATGACATCCTAAGTCATCAAAGGTCTCCCCTTGACAAATCATGTCTTGTCTATGCAAGCAAATCCTCAAGAAAGAAGGAAAATCCATCAAACAGCAAGGATGTGAGAAAGCTAGGAAGAAATGTTGATGCTCCCAGAAAAGGCAAGAGTCAAGTTGACATTGGAAGAAATCCTACTCCAAGAAGAAATTCAGATGGTGTCAAGGATGCAAGAAGTAATGATTATCATCAAAGGATCCCAAGGAAAAAAGACTTCAGAAGTACATCAAAGAAACATTCTTCTCCTAGGTACCAAATTATATTTCTTGGTTATTTTTATGCTTGTACAAACTTTTTGCACATGGCAAAAGATTGTAGGGCATATCACAAAGATAATTATAATGGTCCTCGTCAATCTCCGAGAAGCAATTTTGCAAGAAGTCATGAATTCTTATTCATGAGAAACATAGAGTGCTTCAAGTGTCATAACATTGGACATGTGGCATGTGATTGTAACTTGACTTGGGCCCCTACACAAGCTAGAACCATGCCAGAGAAGAAAGCTACACAATTATGGAGAAGGAAGCAAATTGAATCTAGAAGGCTCTCGAGCACTGCATCCAACAACACATGTTGTTGACCTGATGAAGTTATCCTTGATATTCCAAGTATTTGATGGGGAGACTATGTTGGAAATACTGGCGGGTGAATCAGTATTCCTTTTCAATTGTTATTTTTACCAGTTAACTCATTTATATTTAGAACACAAAATGAACAATAGGAATAAATGCTTTTATTAATATAATATTTACATAAATCAGATACAATATATATAAGGCTCCAATATGTTTCCAAGCACAAAATTGGTCTTTTTTTAGGCTCCAATCTCTAGGGCACCAACCCTATATTCTCAAGGCACCGACCTTGTGTTTAGGAGCACCAACTCCAAGGACACAAATCCTTCCAATTTTGAGGCACCAACCCCAAGGGCTACAACACTAACTTTTCAAGGCACCAACCTTGCTTGTTTGAGGCTCCAACCTTTAGGGCACCAACCCTTTGGGCTCCAACCCATTGCTATATTTTGTTTAGATATTTTTGATAGTAATTCTCTGCTCCCAAAATCTTCTTCACTAAATTCTGTCAATCTACAACTTCATTGTAGTCTCCATGCTACATCATCAATGACAACCTGTCTTCATATGAAGGAGTCTTCACAACTCTTCATATTGCCCACACAGAGTCTGTGAAGTTACCTATTGATGATTTCAAATAGCCATCATGATCTACAATAGTCTTCACACAACTTCAATGTGTCTACAATGAACTGCACTAAGCTCTGCACAAAAACAACTCTCTGTTTCAAGCCTCTATTCTCCCTGTCATGGTAAATTCTTTAGGAGTGACTACTGCAGTATCTTACTTCCAAGGAACAAACTCACAAATACTTCAACATTGGTGTTGTCTACTGCTCCCTTCAACTGATGATTGTTGAAATCTTACTTGGCTGGTTCGAGGTCAAATAGATCTTCATCTTCTGCTGGCCCTTTCAACTTCCTTCTATCCTACTAGACCTTCAGCTTCCTTCTATCCTACTGGGCCTTCGGCTTCCTTCTGTCCTACTGGACCTACAGATAACTTCTTTCTCACTCGATCTTTGGCTTCTTTTGTACCTTTATTTTCTGCTAGACCTTTGGCTTCTCAACCTTTTGACTTCTCGATCTTTCATTTGCTTAGCCTTTGGCTTCCTTTTTTTCTCATTCGACCTTCAATTTCTCGATCTTTGGCTTCCTCTGTCTCTTCGAGTTCACCAATACTCAAAAGACACGTTCATTTGGAAGGGAGGCCGAATTACAATAGATGTTACATTTTAAAATTATATCATAGGGGCCCCTTTTTTTTAATATTCATACAATAGACTCATTATTTACGGAGGATTTCATAGGAGAGACCATACCCAATGAGGTCCCACATCCACGTCATCAATCGCAATCACAACTTTGGGAGGTCCAGCAATCGCAACTTTTAACATCACCAATGTAACATGGTCGATATTCATACTGCCGATGAAATGGATGCAATAAAATATTAAACAAGTATCAATAGATCTGTCGGGTCCATAGTTCCATCGTAATCGGTGATCTGTCGGGTCCACAAGTCTTATCGTAATCGTAGTTTACCATCATTACATTTATTCAAGACTTGCAATATGTGACGAATGCGATATTTCTTTAGGACATATTATAATGGTGCAGTGGGTCCGCATACATATCACAATCGGCAGATTTCAATGTCGCAAGGCTTTAAAGAGACTTGCGATGTGGCGAACGTGATATCATCTTAAGGTGTATGTAATGGAACTATCAGGTTCGTATTACATATCACAATCGGAGGTTTGCGGGACTTTGACTAGCACATGTATTAAAGCTGGCCTTAACCCCCACTCCCCCACAGTTGATTGTGATCTAAGGGTTGACTATGAGATCGACGGCTAGGATTGAGTGCAGGACTTCAGCCATGATCAAGGAAGTATGTACTTTCCTACCCCCGCTCTTCTGATAGTTGTTTCTCCTATGACTTCTCTTCACTCTTCTGCTCTTCTGATAGTTTTCTTCTTTACTCCTCTGTTATCATTGTTTAATTGTTGTTCAATTTCTCTTGTTCAATTGTTGTTCAATTTCTGATCAATTGACCTCCTGCGTCAATTATTGTTCAATCATTGTTTAATTTTTGTTCAATCGACCTCCTGCATCATTTGCTATTCAATTCTTGTTCGATCGACCTCCTGCGTCATTTGTTATTCAATTGTTCATTGTTTTGAACAGGCACACTTGCAGGTTTCTAAGTTGAAGGCAGATCTAGCATTTCTTAAAGAGTTGTCATTATTCTAGACATTATCTGGATATTCTGCCTTATCTATTTATAATGCATAGCAAGATCTGCTCATTCAACTTGTCCTGATGATGAACCACACTGGTTGGTTCGAAACGTGTCGACAAAATTATCTCTATGTGGTTTTTGCCGAAGATTCTTCTCAAAATTGATATGGATCACAGAAGCCTAAATTCAATAATTGAATCCCTACATGGAGGTGCCACTGTAACTAAGGTTCATCATTTTGAACAAGCACGCTTGCAGGTTTCTAAGTTGAAGGCAGATCTGGCATTTCTTAAAGAGTTGTCATTATTCTAGACGTTACCTAGATATTCTGCCCGATCTATTTATAATGCATAGCAAGATCTACTCATTCAACTTGTCCTGACGATGAACCACACTGGTTGGTTCGAAACACGTCGACAAAATTATCTCTATGTGATTTTTGATGAAGATTCTTCTCAAAATTGATATGGATCATAGAAGCCTAAATTCAATAATTGAATCCCTGCACGGAGAAGCCACTGCAACTAAGGTTCATCGTTTTGAATGGGCATGCTTGCACATTTCTAAGTTGAAGGCAAATCTGGCATTTCTTAAAGAGTTGTCATTATTCTAGACGTTACCTAGATATTCTACCCGATCTAGTTATAATGCATAGCAAGATCTGCTCATTCAACTTGTCCTGACGATGAACCACACTGGTTGGTTCGAAACGCGTCGACAAAATTATCTCTATGTGATTTTCGCCGAAGATTCTTCTCAAAATTGATATGGATCACAGAAGCCTAAATTCAATAATTGAATCCCTGCACAGAGGAGCCACTACAACTAAGGTTCATTGTTTTGAACGGGCACGCTTGCAGGTTTCTAAGTTGAAGGCAGATTTGGCATTTCTTAAAGAGTTGTCATTATTCTAGACGTTACCTGGATATTCTGCCCGATCTATTTATAATGCATAGAAAGATCTACTCATTCAACTTGTCCTGATGATGAACCACACTGGTTGGTTCGAAACGCGTCGACAAAATTATCTTTATGTGATTTTCACCGAAGATTCTTCTAAAAATTGATATGGATCACAGAAGCCTAAATTCAATAATTGAATCCTTGCATGGAGGAGCTACTGCAACTAAGTTTCATCGTTTTGAACAGGCACACTTGCAGGTTTCTAAGTTGAAGGCAGATCTAGCATTTCTTAAAGAGCTTTCATTATTCTAGATGTTACCTGGATATTCCGCCTAATCTATTTATAATGCATAGCAAGATCTGCTCATTCAACTTGTCCTGACGATGAATGACACTGGTTGGCTCGAAGCGCATCGAAAAAATTATCTCTATGTGATTTTCGTCAAAGATTCTTCTCAAAATTGATATGGATCACAAAAGCCTAAATTCAATAATTGAATCCCTACACGGAGAAGCCACTACAACTAAGGTTCGTCGTTTTGAACGAGCACGCTTGCAGGGTTCTATGTTGAAAGCAGATCTGGCATTTCTTAAAGAGTTGTCATTATTCTAGACATTACTTGGATATTATGCCCGATCTATTTATAATGCATAGCAATATCTTCTCATTCAACTTGTCCTGACAATGAACCACACTGGTTGGTTTGAAACGCGTCAACGAAATTATCTCTATGTGATTTTCGCCAAAGATTCTTCTCAAAAATTATATGGATCACAGAAGCCTAAATTCAATTATTCAATTGTTGTTCAATTGACCTCCTGCGTCATTTGCTATTCAATTGATGTTCAATCGACCTCCTGCATCATTTGTTGTTCAATCCACTTGGGTCCCCCATCTCATCATATCATCATATATCAAACTTTCATCACTATGAGCATTATGATCAATGGGCATCAATGGGCAATCATGTATCAAATAATTTTCCATCACAAACACTGCTATATTGACATCAATGACAACCTAGATTAACTGAATCTGCTAAAAGGAAGATCATGCATATAGTTAGGTGGAGCTTATGATGATTAAGCATTCTTCCAAAATCCATCTGTGAATGGGCCCTATGAAATCCTTCATGAGCCACATGGACAATTATTTGTTGACAGATCATCTCTCGAGAGTAGCTCCATTGAAGAATATGATCTCTATCTATCGGATGGATTGTTGTTAAGATGTCTTCCACTTGATCAACTAAGCATGTAGTCTTTCCTGAGCCAGAGGAGGTTGTGCATGCAGGAGAAGCTAGTTCACCATATGAAGAAATGCAAACATATCATGAACCACATTTCTAGAAAGAAGAGCACCATGACAGGGGGAGCAACATACCTATGAATAACTACTAGTTGTGAAGAAAAGCAGAAGCTTTATAGGGGGAGTTCTTGGCCACCCCATTTTCCATTGATGTCAAAGGGGGAGAGAATTTTTTGAAGGGAAGGAATATTGCATCAATGACAAAGGGGGAGATTGTTAATCTAGTTTGTCATTGATGTCAATATGGTAGTGACCTGGATTGAAAATATTCTTGAAGATGCCAGAGGATGACTATAACTCTTCCTCAATCATGTATAAGACAATAAGTGTCAATCATGCCCTTGATGATCTATAATCCCTTCATGACCTCGATGACATAAGTTGACCACACTTGATGAAGGACTAGATGATGTCCTTACCTTTGATGGTCTTGGTGATGGTGTGAAGCCATAACCTTAAATGTCCTTACCTCCAGTGATCTTGATTATGAAAGACTAGATGATGACATGGATTCCCTACATGATGACACTATGATCCTATGATTTATGACTATGATCCAATGATGAAATAATGCAGAAGCCATGTTGTCCCAAATTTCTTATGCACAAAAATTAAAGACTGTTACAAAGGAAAATATTTTTTACCACCTTAGAGGCATCCTTCCAAAATTATTCCTATACCATATTATAGAATATAATTTTCCCTTTCCAATGAGCCCTTACTTGCCTCAAAATTCCCAATATTTGTGAGATAATGAATTTTTAAGTTAAGGAAATTAACCCTATCATTGAGTCGGCCTATGCACAAGAATACAAATTAGCCTCCAAAAAGAGACGTGGCTTTCATTTCCTAATCCATTAGTTTTGGTGATAAATTCACATAAGAGGAACAAAAGCAAGAAAGGAGGCCGAAGAGAATAACAGTGCATTGTTTGGGCTAGATTTCAACGTTGAACAAGGAACATCAACCTAAAGAACTTAGACCTGAAGTTTGTAGACCCGCAGGAGGCAAGAAGCATAGATTTAGGAGATGGTTTCTCTATGTTTGGTGTGGATTCCAGGAGTAGACTAGCCACATGTCTGAGGTGGCCTACAAGGAGTATAAAGAACTTTTTTTGAACAGAATTGAGTATGGATACCTTGTAGATATAGCCCATTGGTTAGAGAGACAAATTGCAAACCTGTGATCAACAATAGCTCATGGATCTGTGACATTTCTAGGCCTATGGAAATCTTAGAGTCTCAGCCTCCAAGAACATATTTTCATGACACTTTGAAACAATTATCTTTGCGATTTTTTCATGAGATTTTGAGTTATCACCTCTATGGTATTTTCATGGGATAGCCTACCTCTGGTGAAGGAGTAGTCTTCAGGTTAGTTGAGAATTGCAGATCTTGGATTGCGGGTGTAGTAGATCTTGACAACTTATAGACCTTGATCAAATATTAGCAGCAATCCTTGTTGCAAACCTTGAAGACTTGTACAACAACTTATAAGCATCATTTAAGTACCTTTTTGAAGGATCAATCAAATAACTCAGAATTGTGGTGTCAATCAGATCTGTAGCCAATTGAGGCTTAGTTATCTGTGGTCAATTCTTTAAATTGGATCTGTAATCTTGTGTATAGAAGTTCAAAGGATTTGTTAAGAGGTCGTTGTACTCTAGCCCGAACCTATGGATAGTCAATTGCATAGTCACATGAACTATTGGGTAGGGAAGAAGTTAAGTAACATGTGAAGGCTTGGGCATGTGAGAGTCCCTCGTTGGAGGCTTGATTGGAGTATTAAAGCCATCATATTTGAAGATTTGTGAAGATATCCTTGGAGAAACCTATTGAAGACAGTTTGAACTTTGGGCTTTCCTTGACACATCACCAAAAGCATAGTTGAAGGATACTTGAAGATATTTGGAAGACTTGTAGAAGCTAATCTTGATATCATTGGAAACCATTATGTGTTGAAGTCATTGTTGGGCATGGAATCCCCCGAGGCATGTTTTGGGGCTCAAAGCCCATGTTTTGACCGAATGACGTTGTAAAGCCCCACAAATTACAGGTGCAGAAGTACGTTAGAGTCATAGGGTTGTCCGTCCTAGTTTGTAATGTAATGTCATCCTACCAATCATCCGCAGACCATGGGATTGTATAAATAGAGTGAGGCTCTAAGTGTAAAAGATGGTTAGGGAGAGCATAAGAAATGTCTAATGTCGTGTCACTGGAATCCAACAAAGAAATAAATTGAAGGGTGGCTAGACAGAAAGATTCATGAGTTCACGGTGCAGGAAAACAGGAATCCGCTAGTATCGAAGGAACATTGGTTAGAGCACTACTTATATACAGAAATCCATGCAATTTTCTTTTCATCCTTCCCCTCTGAGTTGTATGAGTGGATCGCGAAGCTATAAAATAATGAAGGAAGATGTAGGCTCAACAAACCGATTGTGTGGACTCTAGATTTGGTGCACAAACTAGAAGCGTCGGAAGATAATATCACGCGCATTGTGGACCATTGGCGCGATTGAATTATATGAGGGTTTATCACTGAGTTTGTGGTAGATACTTCGGTCAACTATAGAAAGGCAGAACGACACTTCCTCAAAGGACTGTGAGGTAAGTACATTAAATCTTTGAACACTTGGATTAAAATTCTAATGTGTGAAAAGCGGGTTATGCAAATAAATTGATGTTTGGGGCTACACGAAGTGGGAGGATATATATAAATGAAGGTAGCACAAGGATAGAGAATAGCCCCTTGATTCCGCCTCAGCGAGAAAGCAAGGAAGAGCTCGGAAAAGATTCACCAAGAAGTGCAATCAGTATGATAAGGCAGCAAATTCCATGCATACCACCTCCACCTATACCACCACTAATCTCACCATCTTCACCCCCATATCCGCCCACACCACCTCCGCCACCACCACAGTTCAATATGGCGAGCACAATAAAGTTGTTGGTGTTCAAAGGAGTAGAGGATGAAGATTCAGACCAATTTTGATTCGTGGCAAAGGCTTTATGGGAAGCGTAAGGAGTCCTCAATGACAATATAAAGAAGGCAACGCTAGTAAGCGCGTTGCAAGATTGCGCACTAACATGGTACATTAAGCATTCTAATGACAATCCAAACACAAGGATCGCGGATATCCAAGTTGCGCTGAACAGGGAATTTACCAAGCCAAAATTGGAGACACAGATGATTATCAGGTTTAAGGAAATCGCGATGCTTCCAGGTGAGACCCCCTAGGAACTGGATCAGACACTGAAGGGCATGATTCGCGAAGCCAACGTGACCTTAACGGATGGATAGCACCATGCATGGTTTATAGCATCACTAACACCGCATCTAAGGATGGCGTTGTCGCAACAGAAGTTATCCACCCATGCTAAAGCTTTGGAGATTGCAATGAGACTGCACAAAACCCCATTACAAGATCCTGGCCTGGGAGTCCAACAAATCCACGTGCAACTAAAAAGCTTGTGTCTGGAAATGTAGAGTTTGAAATAGGACAAGACAACTCACCCAAAGGCACGCGAGGAGGTATGGTGCATAAAATGCAAAGGCCAGGGGCATGACAAGGACCATTGTCTAGTCTTCACAAACTACCTATCGGGAAGAGGACCAATGCCATTGAGACCAGAGGCACAAGAAGGACCGAGCATGACGCCTGCATTATGGTGTGTGATTTTTCAAATAGGAGGCAAGCACACTACAGATAACTGTCACTTATTACAAAAGTACGCAGACGTCCCAGCAGTTGTTCTGTAATTTCTACAAGTTAGTAGGCCATGATGAATGCACCTGCAGAAGTTATGAAATGATGATGGATCGGACTCCTGCCTATAGAGTTTAGACCAAAACATGAGCCCTCGATCAAAATGCAGGGATGGCATGCATCGGATTTTAGGGGCACGAACGAGATCAAGGTGGAATGGGACCAGGAAGGGGTCGCAGACAGCTAATTTGTTACAATTGCAAAGGGCCAAGGCATTATGCCCGTGATTGTAAAAATCCAATGAGAGCATCATGATTATATTGTACCCAGTTTGATCATGAGATAGAGGACTAACCCACACTGATAGTGAAGTTGCGCCATAAAGGAATACTCCAGCCTCCCCCAACTCAGAACCTACAAATAGGTCTGAATTGCGCGAAGAGAACCCGAATGTAAACATCATGATCCGAAGTGGTATCACGTTAGGAGATGACAAGGGCAAGAAACCTGAAGAGAGTGCTTGGTTTTGAAAGGCTCCTACAAAGGAACTAGAGTTCGATTTGGAGCACGCAAAGGAGACATTCATGGAAGCTAAGAAGAGCTTCACGGAGGCCTCCACTTCAGGTAGTAAAGACAAACTAGAACCAGAGATGGACCCATCAATGCTTACTACCTTTATGGAGACATGCATGAAGTTGCTACGCAACAGCAAGGTTGTGAAGGGACTGCAGGAACTCATCACTAGGTGTGCTGGGACAAGAGAACTGAGTGTATTCCAGAAGCTCGGGAAGCACACAACGCGAACAGGAAGGGAGATGAGATTGACTGTGCAAATAGGGGACTATGAAATGGATCAAGTGATTCTGGATTTAGGATCGGACATGAACATATTTCCAAAGAATACATGGGAGCGCATGGAAAGACCCGCGTTGCAATGGTATCCTATTCAATTGCGAATGGTCAACCAGCAAAAGATCCTACCAATGGGAAGATTGTAGGGAATAACGGTATATATCAATTGGGAATAACAGTAGATATCAAAGGTGTGAGCACGCTTGCAAATTTCAAATTTATAGATATTTTCGATGACAGCAATCCCTATCCCATGCTATTGGGAATAGATTGGGCCATTGATATGAACGGAGTAATAAATTTGAAGAAGTGCAAAATGATTTTTGAGAAAAAGTCACTGCGCATAGTGGTACCTTTAGACCCTGTGGAAGGATTGTGCTACATAGAGCCAGTGAGTGACGACGAAAGTGACGATGATCTAGACTGTATCTACAAGATAACCACTCAGGAACAGGATTGGGTGAATCCTACAGCGGATGGCAGGATTTCGTGGGAGCGTGAAAGCTCCTGCACATCGGATTTGGATGAGGAAATAAAACGATGGTAGAACCAGTTACATGAGGTAACCACGCTCAATTGCAACATGATGGTAAGATCACTGCGTTGTGTGACAACAGAGGTAAGGGATTTGCCTATGTATTATGGGTTGATACAGCGGTGGATGAATTCCTGAACAAATTTGAAAGAGAGGTGCCAGAACAGTAGCGTTTTAACACTCTGAAATGGGCACTGTGCACTACACCCGCAAGATGGTGGGGTATGCATCAAAGAAGTTTTGAGAACTGGCACGACTGTAGAAGAATGATGGTTATACGGTTTGGAAAGCCTCTGCTGCAGATGGAAGTCGGGTATGATGGACAAAACAGCATGTGTGCCCACCTCTCCAAATGGGTACAGGCGTATGGTACACAACCTGCACGAATGCACACCATCCTCATTATAGGAAACATGAACAACAAGCAGGAGCGTGAAAGACGAGGGCATGAATGACAAAGTATGCTAAGACAGAGTGCGTCAAAGATTATACGTAGGGAAGCCTTTAATAAGGTATGCGAAGTACTGAACATGGTCCACCATGTGAGATGCATTGACTGGGACCTACGCGTACCAGTAGTTCTATGGGCTTATAGGACCATGTGCAAAACCTTGACCGCGCGAGCACTTCTGAAGTTGAAGTATGAAGTAGGGGCTGAAATCCCTATGGAGCATTCAAAGCCTAGTCCACGCATATCAACACCTGCAGATACGACAATCTGCAAATCTCGAAATGAAGGAATCACACAACCACAAGAAACATAACACATAAGACTTGAGGAAGAAATCCAACAGGGAAATCTTAGACTTCATGAACTTGAAAAAGACCAGGTACAACTAAGGGAGAAAAGCGCTTTGATGGACGCAAAGGTCAAGAAGCTGGAAAACGAAATAAAGGAAGCATTTCTCATTGAAAAACTGAGGATGGTAAGGCAAGGTGCTTATGATCTTACTGACAGGTTTGAGAACTATCGTCGTGAACTGGTTAGTCTATCGCCTTGGCTTGGACCACATATCACCAAATGTAGTGACCAGCATAGCGTGTTGCAAGTAGTAAAGTGTGTGATGCCGATCACAACAATGGAAGGTGTGGATTCATTGCAAACCATGATGGAAGACGGGATGGAGCCCCACATGGGTGGTATGACCACCTGACTAGCCACAGGAAGAATAGTTGAAAGCAAGGGCGGGACTATAAACTATTATGTCCATAAGCTGTGCGATATTGGATTTGCACGCAAAAGAAGAGTGTCATAGGGTCCTCGACCACACACAGAGGGCTGCATTGCTGTGTAGATTGGTTGTAAAGTGACCATTGGTGTCACTATTCACGATGGGATGCTTGATTTGAGGCCAAATGTAGTGGGCAGCAAGCATTTAAGACGTGATTTATGGGCAATATTTGGGAAAATCTACCGCCAAGAAACCATTAATGGCTCGAAATTGCGGGGAACAGTCAAACTCGAATTCGAAAGGTGCTATAAAACACAAAGGGCTGACCAGCGAACAACACTTGGTCATTTGAGAATTGAACACTTGAGCAGAGCACTTAGCATTGAGATTCGAGCGATAATTGAGTCCCTAGGCTCGCGAGTGATAGAATACATCCTAGATATGATGAAAGCCACTAAGGATGGTTTGGGAATTGAAGAGGTAACCGTCGGCAAGGCTGCAAAAACCCCAATGGTGGAGAATGTTCCAGAAGGTGTCGAGGCTGTGGTAGAAATCCCTAAATCACCGAGAACACTGAGGCCCAAGAAAGATAAACAAACAATGGCCCCTGTACGCGTGTCCCCGAGGAACCCACTACGTAGCAAGCTATCAATGGTAGAAAAAGGGAAAGTTGTCATGATTCGACACAGATGAGGAAGAAGAAGATTTGCATGTCCTGACCATCATAGTGGAAGAAGAAGAATGGAGGATGATATTCAACCTATATGCTCTACAAAAAAACTACCTACATATGTTCCTTTGCGGAAAGAGAAGACCAAAGTGCCGAAGGACCCGGACAAAACCAAGAGTTCACTCCAAACTTCACTCCTCCTAGACAGCATAGTGTTTGAAGGCATGCACCTGGGCCACATGCTAACCATGAAGTTTGAATATTAGGACCTAGTTGACCGCGAGAAGTTCCCTCACCTAGAGACTGAGAACCTCATGAAGCATAACAGTGAGGGGGTGGTGACAATGTTAGAGTTGCAGAAGTGGCTGCACGGTGTGGAAAAGGCTGAGTTGCTGCACTTACTATGGATACCGCATTTCCACCGTGCACCCATCACCATTTTCATCATCAGGCAATTGCTATCCCTGGTGCATGATGGGTATCTAAGGCTAGAGGAGCCTATTCCCATCACAGCAGACCTCATTCACTACATTTCTCAGCTCCCCTACAAAGGAAAGGACCCCGTAACCATAGTCGAAGGAAAGGGCAGTGATGTGTCCCTTGCAAAAGCCATGAAGACAAAATATAAGCTATAGAAGAAGAGGAGGAGCTACACCATCTCCAGCATCAAAGACAAAGGGGCACACGTAGCAACCCAACCCCTGGTCAGAAACGTTATGAGGAAGTGTCACGCCGATGAGGTACCGGCGCCGGTGGTCGCATTAGACAAGCAGTGCACGGAGGGGGTCTAGTTCAACTGGTCTAAATTCCTCTACAAGGAATTTTTGAAGAAATGTCATGAATCCCAGGAGTAGGGTAAAACCTTCCACTATGCATGGTTGTTGTTATCCATAATGCTCGTAGCAAGGGAACTTCTGAAGGACAGTCAATTCCCTGGCATTGACAAATAATTACCAGAGGCCGAGAAGTATGCTTCATTCTTGGCCACAATGGACACGAAACAAATACGTGGCACCAAAATCTTCTGAGTTCTCATGGAGATGAGCATTTGGATGTGGATCAATCAGAGGTCGCGCATGTCTCCTATGATGTACAACAGTCTACAGATTTTTGCAGAATTCAAAGCCGACATGCATAATGTATACATCAGGGTGTGCAAGGATACAATGAAGCAGTGGACAAAGCTCTCTCTTATAGCCACTGACGACGCCATCTTCACTATCTTGGAGATATGGCATCCAGAATGGCGAACCCCAAATCTAGCAGAACTTGAGAAGGCGGCATCACAAAAGAAGAAGGACAATGCCAAGTTGTGCATCACACAATTGGCCGGGAAAAAGTGGAAGGAAATAGCAGGAGCTAAGGAAAGCACAATGTGGGAAGCGACACAGAAAGTTGTAGAGCAAAAAAAGGCTGCAGAAGCAGTAGCAGTAGCACAGGTGGCAAAAGAAGCAACAACAAAGGTGGATGAGGACCAAGCAACATCCTCACAGGGCAGGAGGCAGAGGAAGAAGAAAACGTAGGAGGGAGCGTGGACTCACGGACCACATCCATACAACTGAAGTGCCCACACACGGTAGAGAGAACAGGACCAAGGAAGAAGATCAAGGCCTCGAAGTTGGCCATTGACCCGATCACCCTAACTGAGGAGGATCTCCATGACATCGATGAGACAGTGCGTGATGTCACTAGTGAGTCTCTTCAGGATTTTATGTAGGAGCACCAGAATGTGTTGGGGACCCTCACGGCATAGCTATAGGAGTTGCAGTTGCATCCCCCTCAGGTGGGTACCCTTTCAACCCACCTCGTAGCAGGATCCTCAGCAGCAGAGCACATGTTATGCGCACGAATGGGAAACACAATAGTGTTACCAGAAGGGACCCTAGTAGCAACGAATGAGACCGACAGATTTGCAGTTAACATGATTGAAGGCCTTGACCTTAATTTGGCTACCCTTCTACGAGATACATTATATATGCTACAGGATGGAATAACGGTAGAGCTGTATGCTAGGGAGAGCTGTGCGATCCAAGTTCTTAGTGAACAAAAGATCAACATGGAACAGCTTAGTCTGCAGCGCGACTAATTGGTGTCACAAAACCAATAGATGGCACAGGTGGTAGATGATGCTTTTCGACGCGTCTCGGAGCTAGCCACACCAGCAAATCTACCAGTAGAGGTATGGGTTTACAGGTTGGTAATCGGAGTCCGCGAGGCTAGAGAAGAAACAACCAAGGTTTAGCTGGAGTTGAATCTTCAGATCGTCGAGCCATGGTTAAAGGCACAGCCTTCCACACCCTCGGAGGTCTAAGAACAACACGCTAATGCTATTGTTGCGGGATTGGAAGAAAATGGAGGTGCAGTGCAAGACTGTACCACTTTGTTGGAGCAAGCACTTGAGGTCCTCACAACTTTGCAAGAGGACCCCAACATCCAAAATATGGAGACAGAGGCACAAGAACTACAGCAACAATACGACAGTGTCAGAGGAACTATGCAGACAGTGGTCCTCACTCAGCGACTTGCAAGGATGTAGCAAGCCAAGGAACTGAAGGAACAGGTGGATGTGGCACAACATAAGGAGGAAGTTCTCAAAGTGCATGTCCAGCCGTGGATCGACGAGGCTTTCACTATAACATCAAACATCGAAGGAAATCTAACACAAATACAAGGGATGCACACGTTAATGTAGAGAAGCGCCCCAAACATAGAGGTCTCAGAACAGAGGATGCAAAAGATCCAGTAAGCAGCGGCTCAGTGCACTATCGACATCAACACAGTTCGAGGACAGTTGGAGGAACTCCATGCCAAGATCACCGCGTCGATAGAGTGACTCAAGCGCAAGTCACGATGTTTGTGTTGGGGGCATGTTGGGCATGGAATCCCCCCGAGGCATGTTTTGGGGCTCAATGCCCATGTTTTGACCGAATGCTGTTGTAAAGCCCCACAAATTGTGGGCATGGAAGTATGTTAGAGTCATAGGGTTGTCCACCCTAGTTTGCAATGTAATGTCAGCCTACCCATGGTCCATGGACCATGGGATTGCATAAATAGAGCGAGGCTCTAAGTGTAAAAGATAGTTAGGGAGAACGAAGTATCGGATAGAGAGGCAGAAGCACAGAGCAAGTTTCTAAGTGTGTCTTGGGTCGTAGAGTAGGAAAAGGCTCTATAGCTGAGTGCGCAGACCCTTTCAACTGAGTGCACAGGGCGGAGTCGAGTCTGTAACCGAAGAAGAGAATAATAAAAGAAGTCTTATCCAAATTTTGTGTATCTGTTATTGACTTATTACATGTTTGATATCAATTGCAAATATAATGTTTATTTACTGCGCACACTTGTATGAATGATTTACATTGCTAAGTATACTTTACACATACAAGTAAGCTAAGTTAATCAACTAACAATGGAATACTAGTAAGGACTTGGGTAATAACAACGTTCTGCCCCCAAGTAGGGCTATGCGAAGGCAGCATCTTAAGCTGCGAGGTACGGGTAAGTACGCATAGCGACGTGCGCGCAGGGTCAAACGCGGACCACTTGAACTCATCAGAAATCTCCAGGGTGCGGAAACCTAGTTCTAGCACCCTCCCATACTACTTTGGTTGAGACCTCAGTCTGCGCTCCGCGGACTGTTGCCAAAAGGGCCAGTAGTACCGGGATATGTTTGGCTAAATCACCTATGAACCTGGGTCAGGCCCCAACAAACCAACAGTCATCATGAGGTGACTTTGGAGATAATTGTTTGGGGAATATGAAGAGTTGTGGAGACACATTCTATATGAGAAGGTTGTTATTGATGACATAATATGGATACTATAATTGAATATTGAAAAGGTTCCGTGAAGAAGACTTTGGAAGTCATGATTTTTCTATCAAATATATCTAGACAAGCTACAACAGTGGGTTGGATCTCAAAGGATTAGTGCCGGAAGGTTGGAGCCTCGAACAAACAAGGTAGGTACCTTGAAGGATGGGATTGGAACCCTAGAGGATCAGAGACCTCAAGAATCCAGGTTGGTGCCTAAAGAAGAAGATATAGGATTGGAGTCCTTGGGGTCAGTGCCTGAAGAAGAAGATATAGGATTGGAGTCCTTGGGGTCGGTGCCTCAGAATTGACAACATTGGTGCCTTGGGAAGTCCAAGTAGGTGCTTGGCACATCCCAAGTTGGAGCCTGGGTGTCTTCATCTAGGATTGGAGCCCTACCTATATTGTACTTGATCCATTGTAAAGATTATATTAATATAAGCATTTATTCCTATCTTTCATTTTTTGTTCTGAATCTAAGTGATCTAACTGGAAAAAGTAACAATTAAAAAGAAATAATGATTCACCCCCCTCTCATTATTTCCAACATTGATAACCCTAATCACTTCATTTTGAAATTAAACCTCAGTGATTTATTCTTCTTCGTCAGGTGCCTCTTCCTTATTGTGCTTGGCCATAAACAATACTCTTCCATTGAATTCTTCTTTGTTATCATTGTATTATTCAAATGTGGAGCTATCTTCTTTAGAGAAGAAACTTTTCTTAAACTATTTCTTCTTTCCTTGCTTGTTGAACTTCCTGGGACTTTTATTTCCTTTCGTAACAACCTCATTTTTGTGACGATTTTTGGCCATAAAATTCCCAACCTCACCATAACCAAAACATATTAATGGAATTTTTTGTTTAAATTTTCCCGTACATGTTCTCATTTTGCACAAGAAACAAGCAAACTCTTTATCTAAGGATTCTTCTTCATCTTCTTCCTTTTCCTCATCCTTACAATTGCAAATTTTTTCTTTCAAAGTTTTCTTGTCCTTACTATTCTTCTTAGATGCGGAAAATGATGTTTCTAAGTGAGATGTGCCATCCTCTTCTTCAATCCTCATTTCATATGCCGTAAGAATTCCATGCAATTCATCTATGTTGATATTGGTCAAATTCGACATATACCTTAGGGTTAAATCTTGCTGGCAAGGTTCTAAGGATCTTTCGGACAACAATTTTTGTTTCAACAAGTTCTCCCAAACTTTCCAATGTATTTTTTGTTTCATCAACACACTAAAAGTATGCAGCAATATATTCATCTTCCCTCATTTTGAGTTGCTCAAATTTTTCCCTAAAAATTTGAAGTTTTGATTCTTTCACCTTTGAGTCACCTGCATATATATTTTCAAGCTTGCCCCATACCTCTTTAGCAGTTTTGCAACTCAATACCTTAAGATAAATAGATTCAATAAGCACACTGATAATAAGATCTTTAGCCTTTGCATCATATAACATATTTTTCTTACATTGTTCATCCTGGAGTGTGAAGCCTTTTTCAATGATTTCCCATACTTCGTATCATTGTGCCAGCAAATGAACCTAAATTATTCACTCTATAGTACATAGTTATTTCCCTTAAACAAAGGAACTCTATTCTTAGTATACTCTATGATCTCCTTCCAGTTGTTAGACTACTATTGAAGGAACCAAGATCTGCTACCAATAGTTGGAAAATATTGAGGGGGGGTGGTGAATCAGTATTCCTTAGCAAATAGCACTTTTAAATCTTTTCAAAGCCTTAGTTAATATTCAATTATTATTAATGTTTATTCAATAATAACAGTAAATAAAAGAATGCAAGAGGCACAAAAATTTTAGGTGGAAAACCCCCTTCGAGTCAAAAACCATTGAACGCTTTTCTAATAAATTCTTTAATCTTCAGCCCCAACTGAAATGAAAGCAACAAATTCCTAGAATTATATAAAAGCATTCTTATCCAAATCCCACTGGAAGGATTCCCCAACCCCTTAGTTTCTTCAGTAATCAACTAAATGGATGCCCCAACACCCTAGACCAACCTACCACCCTGAAGTGTTCATAAGCTCCAACCTATAGGTGACTTCATGCACCTGCCTAGCACCTCCCAGCCACCCTATAATGACTGAACTGAGACAAGAGTGTGGATTCCCTTACCAGGGATGATGATCGATGATACAATATGATTTAAAATGATTTTGATTGAACACCCAATCACACCATGACCTGCAACCCAACCATGACATCATCCAACAGAGACTCCTATACCTCCCAACAATGCCTTTTCAACTCTAGGAAGATTGATTCCTTTACACTAATGACTCTTCCATTGATGACACTATTACAAATAACTCTTTTACAACTTTACAATGATGACTCTTGGCCTTGACACTTCTTCACAATATGCAGATGGTTGTCATGTCTTCAAAGGATCTCCCATTGACTCTTGGCCTTGATACTTCTTCACAATATGCAAATGGTTGTCATGTCTTCAAAGGATGTCCTGCTGCAATGCCTCCTTTGGTTTGGTACTTCAGCTCTTGAATGCTCGCTTTGATGTTGTCCTTGAATCTTCTTCTACCTGAAATGTTCTTTTCACTTTTGTTGTTGACTTGTTGCAGCAGTAGACAAAGACTCCCACTCTTGATATAGGCATGGACTCTATGCAAGACTATATCCAAAACTGACCTAAAGATATATACAATATAAACTAATGAAAAACCCTAGATTTGTGATGAACCAAGTTCTAAGTACAACAACAAAGGCCATTCTATCAACTATGACGAGACAAGTAACATGAACTTACAACATCATATATATTTAGCAGACTTGGTGTAGCATCAAATGTGTAGTATCAAGAATATGACATCCAAAATGTGGTATCAAAACTAACTGTTACATATACAAACATAGAGATATAACCAAGACCCTGTATATACTTATGTTGTCCTGAAAAACATATGTCAGATATGATACTCAAAATTCAAATGTAAACACTTAATTATGCATACCTTGTTGTAGGAGACTTACCCTTGATTGTTGATGTGTGGTCCTTACTGCAGTGATCCTTGAATGCATGATTTTTCTTGCCTTCTAGGATCTCGATATTGAATCTATTGTATATATGTAATTTTGGATATCGAAGGTCTAAGATTTCGTTCTGTGGTAGCCCATAGAATCCTCTTTCCAATCCCACAGTTCTGATCAAGACAGGATTCTTCAAGAAATAGTTATGCCCAATCTCCCACGATGACCTGATTATAGACTAGTTCAGTAGAGAAAACTTGTATGAAGTGTCATGTGCCACTGTTGCAACCTTAGGTCCTGAAAATGCTACTCAAAAAACTAAATTCCATCCTATTTCTATGACTATTTACAAAATTTTAATCCAATGCTCAAAGAGAAAGTTATGATGTTTTTCCCAATGTCACTTGTTTGACATGGAAATCGGTAACCTCAAAAAACCCTAACTGCCTAAAATCGTATCTCCAAAAATATAGCCAACCGATATTGTAAATTCGGTCACGAGGTTCATCAAGATTTCGGCTCAAATGGGTTTTAATTTCAGCTTCTGAAGCTTCGTAGAAAAAAGGGTATAGCAAAAATTCTACAATGATCTATTTTAAGCCACAAAACCCCTACAGGAGGAGGATATGAGGGTCATTATTTATATGAATGTCTTGGGTTGAGAGGGTCGTCAACAAGTGAACGTTGGAGGGATTTTAGGAGCAAAAAAATGTTATTAATTATTGAATGACCACAACCAATTATGAGTGTCATTCCACAACCCCATACAGTTTTAGCCCACTAACTAGGGTTACAAACTTCGAACACAAATAACTCTCAAATTGTGAAGAACTAGGAGTCATACCATATATCAACGGAAATATCTCAATGAGTAGAATCAATCAAGAAGATATTTGACACAAAATAATATGAGTTGTCAAGTCAAAATTCCCTTGCAATATTTGGGTAGCCCATAGTGCTACTTGGGTTGACATCAATGACAACCATCAATCCAAAATCTCCCCTTTTGGCATTGATGGAAACACAAGTACTCCCCCTATGATCATGACACCTCTTCCTACTGCCTTCTCTCCCCCTTTTGATCATAACACCTCTTCCTACTTCCTTCTCTCCCCCTTTGTCATCAATGGAAAAGCGTAACTCCCCTTGACAAATAGCCATCCTGTGTACCTGTACACACCTCCACTCCCCCTTTCTACTTGAGTAGATAAGAGAAAGAGTCTAATGAAAACTTAGGAGAATCCCAAGATTTTGGCGAAGATAACTCAAACGCTTCACGAGGTAATGATTTTTAAATATGTCAACAATTTGTTCCTTTGTGCCAACATATTCAAGCTTGATATTCTTTTCGGTGACCTTCTCTCTATCGAAATGCTATTTAATCTAAATGTGCTTCATTTTGGAATGCATCAGAGGATTCTTGGAGATACTGATGGCACTGGTGTTATCGCAAAACATGGTAATATGTTCATCAAATTTGACTTCAAGATCTTGCAAAGTTTGCTTCATCCAGAGAACTTGTGTACAACAAGTTGCTGCAACAATATATTATGCTTCTGTTGTGGATAACGAGATTGAAGGCTGCTTTTTACTTAACCACGAAACAAGACAACCACCTAGATAGAATTTTTCTCCACCAGTACTCTTATGATCATCAACACTTCCTGCCCAATTTGCATCTGTATAAGTTTGGGTAACCAAATCATTTCCTTTGGGATATTATAGACCATATTCCATTGTGCATTTAATATATTCAAGAATTCTTTTGATGGCAATAATATGAGATTCTTTTGGTGTTGTTTGGAATCTTGCTACTTGTCCAACTGCCTGCATCATATCTGGTAGGGAGACTCCACATATATGAGACTACCAATAATGGATCTATACAACCTTTGGTCCACATCCGTTGACGAATCTTCTTGTAACTTGTTACGATGGGGGTAAGGATAGGCTTGCAATCTTCCATCTTGAATTTATTGAGCATTTCCTTGATGTACTTGATTTGATATATGAATATTCCTTTATCTTGCTAAGATATCTCGATAATTGTTAGATTTTTTTTATCCACTTTCACAAAGATTTTTCTTGTTAGCTCTTCCTTTCTTGGATCTATAATACGTCAACTATTATTCTCCCCCTAAACATGTAATGAAACTACCATATTGTTCAAACTACCTGTCTATCAATTGTAGAATTGTGTCATATATTGTTGCATATACTCCTCATCTTCAAATTTCTAGGAGTTGATAAGTTGAATTATTAAAAATAATGTGTAATTTAACGGTTTTTCTTGACTCAAGTCATTAACCGAGGCAGTTTTTGGTTCCTCACAATCTTTTACGAATCATGAAAGCATAACTGTTGGGACCTTATTTCTTTCTTGCTTTTCTTGGTCATCTTGTACTTGTTCATCTTGTACCTATTTTCCTTTCCAAACCTTATTATTCTCATCATCAAGATTTTCATTCATGGTTGATTCCATCTTTTACTTGCAGTTATGAGCTATGTGTCCATAGTTACGACATTTGTAACATTCGATGTTATTCATATAAGATTTTGTTTGTTGTTTATCTCGTGATCCTGCAAATATGCTTCTAGGTTTTTGCCAATAATAGTTGTA
The DNA here is from genome assembly GCA_000404065.3 of Pinus taeda. Taxonomy (NCBI): domain Eukaryota; kingdom Viridiplantae; phylum Streptophyta; class Pinopsida; order Pinales; family Pinaceae; genus Pinus; species Pinus taeda. The sequence goes on from APFE031131396.1 coordinate 223,576, forward strand.
CCTGTCTGGAACTTAAAAATCCCTAGTCATATGTCCAAAATTGTTACAATTGTAACATTCGACATCATCTCTAAATGATCAAATTATTGGATATGATGCTGAGTTCTGGAATATCCATTTCTGAGAGATCTCCTGGAATTATATTCATTCCAAACATACATGCGACATTTTGAAGCTCTATTTCCAAACCTTCCACTTGAATAACAATGACCATAAGATATAGGTTGATACTTGGGAGGCAATATTCTTCGAGGAATTATCTTCCAAGGTTCTTCCTGTGAGTCTTGATCTCTCGATCTAGCTGGGAGATCTACCTGCTTGGTAGATTTTACATATCCATCTTCTTTAGTAGTCATAGAAGGACTTGACTCCTTTTTTATTTTTTCTTTGTAACAAAGACCAGTCTTGTTGTTGCATGATCAATGGTTATTGATGAGTTCCCCCTATATTATTTGAATTGTTTGCATAGTTTTTTGAAGAGGTTTTCTTTTTTTACTTCCTTTTGTAAGAAACAATTCTAGATTCCAATGCTTCTCTTTCCTTGTTTCTTTCCTTTAATTCTTTCCTGATCAATTCTTCAATTCGTTTGTATTCTTCAACCTTGATTTTAAGATTTAGGACATGTCCCCTTTCTGTCTTTAATTCTTCTTCAATAGTGTTGACGTTCTTCTTCTCTTCCTTGAGCTCTTTTATTGTTAATCTAGGTTGTTATTGATGTCAATATGGCAATGGTTGAGATGGAAAATATTCTTGAAGATGCCAGAGGATGACTATAACTCTTTCTAAATCATGTATAAGACAAGAAGTGTCAATCATGCCCCTAATGATCCAAAATCCCTTGATGACCTTGATGACATTCGTTGACCACACTTGATGAAGGACTAGATGATGTCCTTACCTCTGATGGTATTGATGATGGTGTGAAGCCATAACCTTAAATTTCCTTACTTCTGGTGATCATGATGATGGAAGATTATATGATGACATGGATTCTCTACATGTTGACACTATGATCCTATGATTTACGACTATGATCCAATGATGAAACAATCGAGAAGACATGTTGTCCCAAATTTCTTATGCACAAAGTTTAAGGACAGACACAAAGAAAATAATTTTTACCACCTTACAGGAATCCTTCCAAAATGATTCCTATACCATCTTATAGAATATAATTTTTCCTTTCCAATTATCCCTTACTTTCCTCGAAACTCCCAATAGTTTGTGAGATAATGAATTTCTAAGTTAAGGAAATTAACCCTGACATTGAGCTGACCTATGCATAAGAACACAAGTCAACCTCCAAACAGGGACGTGGCTTTTTGGTTGTCATTACAAAGAAACCTATTTATACAGTCCAAGATTCATTTCCTAATCCATTAGTTTTGGTGATCAATTCGCATAAGAAGAATAGAAGCAAGAAAGGAGGCCGAAGAGGACATAAGTTCATTGTTTGGGCTAGATTTCAATGTTGAACAAGGAAAATCAACCTAAAGAACTCAAACCTGAAGTTTGCAGACCCGTAGGAGGCAAATATCACATATTTAGGAGAGGGTTTCTCTGTGTTTGGTGTGGATTCCAGGAGCATCCTAGCTGCAAGTCTGAGGCAGCCTACAAGGAGTATAAAGAACTTGTTTTTAATAGAATTGAGTATGGATACCTTGCAGATCTAGGCCACTAGTTAGAGAGACAAATTGTAGACCTGTGATCAAAAATAGCTCATGGATCTATGTCATTTCTAGACCTATGGAAATCTCAGAGTTTCAGCCTCCAAGAACATATTTTTGTGACACATTGGAACAATCATCTTTGCAATTTTTCCATGATATTTTGCGTAATCACCTTTGTGGTATTTTTGTGGGATATCCTACCTTAGGTGAAGGAGTGGTCTTCAGGTTAGTTGAGAATTCTAGATCTCAGATTACGGGAGTAGCAGATCTCGACAACTTACAGACCTTTATCACAGATTAGCGGCAATCCTTGTTGCAGACCCTAAAGACTTGTACAATAGCTTATACGCATCATTTAAGTACCTTTTTGAAGAATCAGCCAAATAACTCAGAACTGTGGTGTCACTCAAACCTGCAGCAAATTGAGGCTCAGTTATCTATGGTCAATTATTTAAACTGGATCTGTTAGCTTGTGTATAGAAGCTCGAAGGATTTTTTAAGAGGTGGTTGTACTCTAGCCTAGACCTGTGGACAGTCAATTGCATAGTCACTCAAACTAGTGGGCAATGAAGAAGCTAAATGACATGTGAAGGCTTGGGCATGTGAGAAGTCCCTTGTTGGAGGCTTGATTGGATTATTGAAGCCATCATAGTTGAAGCTTTGTAAAGACATCCTTGGAGAAACCTATTGAAGACAGTTTGAACATTGGGCTTTCCTTGACACATCACCAAAAACATAGTTGAAGGATACTTGAAGATATTTGGAAGACTTGTAGAAGTTGATCTTGATATCAATGGAGATCATGATGTGTTGAAGTCATGATAAGGTGACTTTGGAGATCATTTTTGGGGGAACATGAAGAGTTATGGAGACACCTTCTATATGACAAGGTTATCATTGATGACATAATATGGATACTATAATTGAAGATTGATACGGATCCGTGAAGAAGACTTTGGGAGTCGTGATTTTTATATCAAACATATCTAGAAAAATTACAATAGTGGGTTGGATCCCAGAGGGTTGGTGCCTGGAAGGTTGGATCCTCAAACAAACGAGGAAGGTGCCTTGAAGGATAGGATTGAAGCACTAGAGGATTAGAGTCCTCAAGAATTTAATTCAGTGCCTGAAGAAGAAGATATAGGATTGGAGTCCTTGGCATCGGTGCCTTGGAAAGTCCAAGTAGTTTCTTGGAATATCCTAGGTTGGAGCCTGGGTTTCTTCCTCTAGAGTTGGAGCCCTACCTATATTGTGCTTGATTCATTGTAAAGATTATATTAATAAAAGCATTTATTCATATTTTTCATTTTATGTTCTAAATATAGGTGATCTAACTCGTAAAAGTAACACTTGAAAAGAAATACTCATTCACCCCCCTATTAGTATTTCCAACAATTGGTATCAAAGCTAGTACCTTCACTCAAAGCCTAGCAACTTGAAGGTTGATCATTAAAACACAAATGGTGAAGCCAAGGAAGAAAGTTTCCAATCCTCCTAAAGATGTGTCTCCCCAACCACTGAAACTGAAGTTAATCAATTTGTGAAGGCTCTATTGTTCAATGGAAACTATGATATACGGGAGGCAAGAATGAGGAATTTCTTAAAGACTCAAGGCATTGAAGTCTAGAAATCGTTGAGTGTTGATAGCATGATGGAAGGGGAATCCAAGGAACATAATACAAGATCAACGAAAGCAATCTTGAATGGGCTACCTAATTCTATGAAGACCAATTTTGAAAAATGTTCATCGGCAAAAGGCATAAGGGATAAAATTCATGATCTTCACTCAAAAGGAGCATTGACAATGATGTCTAGTCAAGAAAATGATGGAAACCAAGAAAAAAATCCAGAGCCCATCAAGGAAGTTGAAGATAAGAGTGATAACAATAAGGATAAAGAAGACGTAGAAGATGAAGAGAATGAAGAATATTTTGAAGAAGGTCTCCTCACTAAACTTATGGCTATCATAGAAGAGATTAACAATTTGAAAAACAAAAATGAGGAACTTAAGAAGAAAGTGCAAGTTGTTGACTAGGACAAGACAAGGAAGGAATTTGACCTTGTCAAGCTTCAAGTACAAGAAAGAGATGAGGAGCTCACTAAGATTAAGGAATAATTTCATAAAAACAAGATAAAGCATCATAAAGAAGTCAGATCCATGACAAATCAATTGGACAAGGAAAAGAAACGAGAAGATACTTTGTCAAGCCACCTTGAAAAAAGGAACAAGAGATTGAACAAACTTAAAGCAGAGATTGGTCAATACAAGGAAGAAGTCTCCTCCCTTAGATCACAACTAGAAGAAGAAAGGAAACAATCACAGGAAGCTAAGAAGGCAATGGAAGCATTGGAATTCATAGAAGGACAAGTTGATAAAATAGAAAAGGAGAGAAACATCATGACATGCAAACTAGAAGAGAAGGATGATGACATCATCAAGTTAAGAGCAAAAATCATCTCACTTAAGGCCCAATCATGTGAAACAACCAAGATAAAGGAAGAAATGGAGATCATACTGTCAAGGAAGGATGAAGGATGCAAGAAAATGAAGGAATAAATCATCTTTATTAAAGATTAAGTTGATTTACTAAATAAGAACTTGATGAGTTCTCAAACGCTAGATGACATTCTAAGTCGTCAAAGGTCTCCCCTTGATAAATCAGGCCTTGGCTACGCAGGTGAATCCTCATAAAAGAAGGAAACTGCTTCGAACAACAAAGATGTGAGGAAGCTAGGAAGAAATGTTGATTCTCCCAGAAAAGGCAAGAGTTAATTTGACATTGGAAGAAATCCTACTCCAAGAAGAAATGCAGATGGTGTCAAGGATGCAAGAAGAAATTATTATCATCAAAGGATCCCAAGGCAAAAAGACTTCAAAAGTACATCAAGGAAACCCTCTTCTCCCAGATACCAAAGTATACTTCTAGGTTATTGTTATTCTTGTACAAACTTTAGGCACATGGAAAGAGATTGTAGGGCATATCACAAGGATAATTATAATGGTCCTCATTAATCTTCGAGAAGCAATTTTGCAAGAAGTCATAAATTCTTATTCATGAGCAAAATAGAGTGCTTCAAGTGTCATAACATTGGACATATGGCACATGATTGGAACTTAACTTGGCCCCCTACACAAGCTAGAACCATGCCAGAGAAGAAAGTTACACAAGTATGGAGAAAGAAGCAAATTGAATCCAGAAGTCCCTTGAACACTCCAACCAAAAACACATGTTGTTGACCTGATGAAGTTATCCTTGATATTCCAAGTATTTGATGGGGATACTCTGCTAAAAGTAATACCATGCATATAGTTAGGGAGAGCTTATGATGATTAAGAATTCTTGCAGAAGCTATTTATGAATGGGCTCTATGAAATCCTTCATGAGCCACATGGACAATGATTTGTTGATAGATCATCTCTTGGGAGTAGCTCCATTGAAGAACATGATCTCTAATCTATCTGATGGATTGTTGTTAAGATTTATTTCACTTGATCAACTAAGAAGGGAATATTTCCTAAGCCAAAGGAGGTTGTGCATGCATGAGAAGATGGATCACCACATGAAGAAATGTAAGCATACCATGAACCACATTGCCAAAAACAAGAGCACCATGACATGGAGAGTAATGTACCTATGAAGAAATACTAGTCGTGAAGAAAATGAACAACTTGACACGGAGAGTTCCTGGGCACCCTATTTGCCACTGATGTCAAAGGGGGAGAGAATGTTTGAAAGGGAAATAATATTTCCATCAATGACAAAGGGGAGATTGTCAATCTAGGTGGGCATTTATGTCAATATGGTAGTGGCTAGGATGGAAAATATTATTAGAGATGCCAGAAGATTACTATAACTCTTGCTCAATCATGTATAAGACAAGAAGTTTCAATCGTCCCCCTGATGATCTAGAAGCCCTTGATGACCTTGATGACATATGTTGACCACACTTGATGAAGGACTAGATGATGTCCTTTCCTTTGATGGTCTTGATGATGGTGTGAAGCCATAACCTTAAATGTCCTTAACTCCGGTGATCTTGATGATGCAATACTATATGATGACATGGATTCCCTACATGATGACACTATGATTCTATGATTTATGAATTGATCCAATGACGAAACAATGGAGAAGCCATGTTGTCCAAAATTTCTTATGCACAAAAATTAAGGAGAGTCACAAAGAAAAATATTTTTTACAACCTTAGTTGCATCCTTCCAAAATGATTCCTATACCATCTTATAGAATATAATTTTTCCTTTCCAATGAGCCATTACTTGCCTTGAAACTCCCAATAGTTTGTGAGATAATGAATTTTTGAGTTAAGGAAATTAACCTTGTCATTGAGCCGACCTATGCATAAGAACAAAAATTGGCCTCCAAACTAGGATGTGGATTTTTGGTGTCATTACAAAGAAACCTATTTATATAGTCCGAGATTCATTTCCTAATCCATCAATTTTGGTGATCAATTCGCATAACAGGAACAGAAGTAAGAAAGGAGGCCAAATAGGATAGAAGTTCATTGTTTGGGATAAATTTCAATGTTGAACAAGGAACATCAACCTAAAGAACTCAGACCTCAAGTTTCCAGACCCGCAAGAGGAAAAGAGCACAGTTTTAGGAGAGGGTTTCTTTGTGTTTGGTGTGGATTCTAGGAGCAGCCTAGCCGCAAGTCTAAGCCAACCTACAAGGAGTATAAATAACTTGTTTTAAAGAGAATTGAGCATGGATACCTTTCATATCTAGGCCGCTGGTTAGAGAGAAAAATTGTAGACATGTGATCAATGTAGTTCATGAATCTATGACATTTCCAGACCTATGGAAATCTTAGAGTTTCAACCTCCAAGAACAAATTTTCATGACACTTTGGAACAATTATCTTTGCGATTTTTTCATGAGATTTTGAGTAATCACCTTTGTGGTATTTTTGTGGGATAGCCTACCTCAGGTGAAGGAGCAGACTTTAGGTTAGTTGAGAATTGGAGATCTCATATTGCGGGAGTAGAAGATCTTGAAAAGTTATAGACCTTGATCACATATTAGCAGAAATCCTTGTTGAAAACCTCGAAGACTTGTAAAACATCTTATAAGCATCATTTAAGAACCTTTTTGAAGGATCAATCAAATAACTCAGAACTATGGTGTCACTTGGACCTACAATAAATTGAGGCTCAGTTATCTGTCGTCAATTCTTTAAACTGGATATGTAAGCTTGTGTATAGAAGCTCCAAGGATTTGTTAAGAGGTGGTTGTACTCTAGCACGGACCTATGGACAGTCAATTGCATAGTCACTCAAACTAGTGGGCAATGAAGAAGTTAAGTGACATGTGAAGGCTTGGGCATGTGAGCAGTCCCTTGTTGGAGGCTTGAATGGAGTATTGAAGCCATCATATTTGAAGCTTTGTTTTGGGCTTTCCTTGACACATCACCAAAAGCATAGTTGAAGGATACTTGAAGATATTTGTTCCTATTGTTCATTTTGTGTTCTAAATATAAGTGATATAACTGGTAAAAGTAACAATTGGAAAGAAATATTGATTCAACCCCCTAGTATTTCCAACATTGATAACCCTGATTGCTTCATTTTTAAATTCAACCTTAGTCATTTCTTCTTCTTCGTCTCCTTCTTCATCAAGTGCCTCTTGCCTATTGTGCTTGGCCATAAACAATACTCTTCCATTTAATTCTTCTTTGTTATCACTATCTTCTTCAGATGAGTAGCTATCTTCTTTGGAGAAGAAAATTAACCACTTCTTCTTGCCTTGCTTGTTGAACTTCCTCAGACTTTTATTTCCTTTTGTAACAACGTCATTTTTGTGAGGACATTTGGCTGTAAAATTCCCAACCTTACCACAATCAAAACATATTAATGGAAGTTTACATTTAAATTTTCCCATACCTGTTCTCATTTCCCACTACGAATAGGCAAACTCTTTATCTAAGGATTCTTCTTCATCTTCTTCCTTTTCGTCATCCTTACAATTGTAAGTTTTTGCTTTCGGAGTCTGCTTGTCCTTACTATTCTTCTTGGATGTAGAAAATGTTGTTTCTAAGTGATATGTGCCATCCTCTTCTTCAATCCTCATTTCATATGCCGTAAGAATTCCATGCAATTCATCTATGTTGATATTGGTAAGATTTGATCTATCTTCCAAGACAGGTACCTTAGGGTTAAATCTTGCTAGCAAGGTTCTGAGGATCTTCGGACAACAATTTTCATTTCAATAGGTTCTCCCAAACCTTCCAATGTATATTTTGTTTCATCAATACACTGAAAGTATGTAGGAATATCTTCATCTTCCCTCATTTTAGTTGCTCAAACTTTTCCCTATAAATTTGAAGTTTTTCTTCTTTCACCTTTGAGTCACCTGCATATATATTTTCAAGCTTGCCCCATACCTCTTTAGCAGTTTTGCAACTCAATACCTTAAGATAAAAATATTTGATAAGCCCACTAATAATAATATCTTTACCCTTTGCATCATATACCATATTTTTCTTACCTTGTTCATCCTAGGCCGGTGTTAAGCCTTTGTCAACAATTTCCCATACTTCATACCCTTGTGCCAACAAATGAACCTGCATTCCTTCACTCTAAAGTGCATAGTTATTTCCATTGAACAAAGGAACTATATTCGTAGTATACTCCATGATCTCCTTCTAGTTATTAGACTATTATTGAAGGAACCAAGCTCTCATACCAATTGTTGGAAAATACTGAGAGGGGGGGTGAATGAGTATTCCTTAGCAATTAAGACTTTTAAATATTTTCAGAGCATTAGTTAATATTCAATTATTATTAATGTTTATGTAGTAATAATAGTAAATAAAAGAACATGGGAGGCACAAAAAATTTAGGTGGAAAACCCCCTCAAGGAAAAAAACCATCGAATGTTTTTCTAATAAATTCTTTAATCTTCAGCCCCAACTGAAATGAAAGCAACAACTTCCTAGAATTCTAGAAAATAATTCTTCTCTAGCTCCCACTAAAAGGATGCCCCAACCCCCTGGTTTCTTCATCAATCAACTAAATGGATTCCCCAACACCCTAGACCAACCTACCACCCTGAAGTGTTCACAGGCTCCAACCTATAGGCGACTTCATGCACCTGCCTAGCACCTCCCTACCACCCTCTATTGGCTGAAATGAGACAAGAGTGTGGATTCCCTTACCAAGGACAATGATCCACGACACAATATGATTTACAATGATTTTGACCGAACACCCAATCACACTATGACCTACAACCCAATCCAATCATCCCAACAGAGACTTCTATACCTCTCAACAATGCCTTTTCAATTATAGGCAAATTGATTCTTTTACAATAATAACTCTTCCAATGATGACACTTTTACAAATTAATCTTTTAAAACTTTACAATGATGACTCTTGGCCTTGAAACTTCTTCACAATATGAAAATGGTTGTCATGTCTTCAAAGGATGTCTCGTTGACTCTTGGCCTTGATACTTCTTCACAATATGCATATGGTTGTCATGCCTTGAAAGTATGTCCCGCTGCAATGTCTCCTTTGATTTGATACTTCAGCTCTTGAATGATCAATTTGATGCTATACTTGAATATTATTCTACCTAAAATTTTCTTGTCAGTTTTGTTGTTGACTTGTTGCAATAGTAGACAAAGACTCCCACTCTTGGTATAGGCCTGGACTCTATCCAAGACTATATCCAAAACTGACCTAAAGATATATACAATAGAAACTAATGACATACCCTAGACTTGTGATGAACCAATTTATTAGTAAAACAAAAGAGACCATTCTATCAACTATGACAAGACAAGTAACATGAACTTACAACATCATATAGATTTAGCAGACTTGGTGTAGCATCAAATGTGTAGTATCAAGAACAGGACATCCGAAGTGTGGTATCAAAACTAACTGTAACATATAGAGACATAGAGATATAACCGAGACCCGGTATATACTTACGTTGTCCTACAAAAACATATGTCAGAGATGATACTCAGAATTCAAATGTAAACACTTAATGATACATACCTTGCTATAGGAGACTTATCCTTGACTATTGATGTGTGGTCCTTTCTGCAGTGATCCTTGAATGCATGTGTTTTCTTGCCTTCAAGGAGATCCATATTGAATCTATTGTATCTATGTAATTTCGGATCTCCAGGGACTGAAATTGTGTATTGTGGTAGCCCTCAAAGTCCTCTTTCCAACCCCACATTGTGAACAAGATTGGATTCTTCAAGAAAGTATTATGCCCAATCTCCCATGATGACCCGATTATAGATTGGTTCAGTAGAGAGAAATTGTACGAAGTTCCACGTGTCACAAATGCGACCTTAGATCCTGAAAATGCTACTCAACAAATTAAATTTCTCCCTGCTTCTGTGACTATTTAAGAAATTTGAATCTAATGCTTAGAGAGAAAGTTATGACTATTTTCCCAACATCACCTGTTTGACATGGAATTTGGGAGCTTGCAAAAACCCTAAATTCCTCAAATCATATCTTCTCAAATATAGCGAACCAAGATTCATCAATATTTTGACTAAAATGGGATTTAATTTTAGCTTCTGAAGCTTCACAGAAAAAATAGTTGTAGTGAAAATTCCACGATGACCTGTTTTAAGCCACAAAATCCCTACAAGAGGAGGATATGAGGGTCATTATTTATATGAATGTCTTGAGTTGAGAGGGTCCTCAACAAGTGAACATTGGAGGGATTTTAGGAGAAAAAAATATTATTAATTATTGACTATTCAATTACCACAACCAATTATGAGTGTCATGCCACAACCCCATAGGTTTTTAGCCCACTAACTGGGGTTACTGACTTCAAACGCAAATAACTCTCAAATCGTGAAGAAATAGGAGGCATACCATATATCAACGGAAACATCTCGATGAGTAGAATAGATCGAGAAGATATTTGATGCAAAATAATATGAGGTCAAATAAAAATTCCCTTGCAATATTAGGGTAGCCTTTGGTGCTGCTTGGGTTGACATCAATGAAAACCACTGATCAACAAGATCCCCCTTTGGCATTTATGGCAACAAAAGTATTCCCCTTTTGATCATGACACCTCTTCCTACTCCCTTCTCTCCCCCTTTGTCATCAATGGCTAAGGGTAACTCCCCTTGAAAAACAACCATCCTGTAGACCTATACACACCTCTCCTGATCCAGGTCGATGTTGGTGACCACCCACCTATCCCATTTAGACCCCCACAACTGTCTCTTTCAGTTTTTCAGTTTCTATAATTGTAGCACACTTTACTATTTTTACCACTTTTTTGGGCCCTGAACTTGCGGAGTCGTTTTGAGGCCCTGAACGACGTTTTTTGGGAAATCTGAGAGCAACATGGGTCAATGGACCGATGTTGCTCTTCTGAAGTTATAGTTCTCAAATATATTTTTATAACGAGCTATTGTATGCATCAAACAAAGATCGAGTGACAAAGTTACAACCCCAAGAAATTGATGTACCAATTTACCCAAATGGGGCCCACAATTTGGTGTTTCATCTTCTAGGGTTAGGTTTTGGGATGTTAAGGATTTTCCATTGTTTCTCAACAATAAATAGGCCTTCGAGCCTCATTGTAACACAGTTCAGAGGCATGTAGCCACCACATCTCTTCTCAGAGATAAGCTACCATCGCTCTAGCTGGTTTATTTCCAATTCTATTTGTAAGCATATTTCAGTATTTTACATTAATGAAATGAAGTATTATTTCCACTGCATCTTTGTGTTTATGGTTACCTCTGTAATTTGTTGTGTTCCTATTTAAATCTGGATCAATGATATCATAGCGGTCTGTTTTTTCTCTGTTTTTCTTTGCATGTCCGTAATGAGGTCGGGATATAAGGAGTTAAGGCTTGAACTGGTCAAACCTTTGCAAGACCAGTCTCGCAAATCTCAACGACCTCCCATGGTGGATGAAAAGAAAGACGAGGTGGCAGGAAATCCTATCAAAATCTTGCTCGAAGAAGCCCTCGAGCAGCAAAGGAACGCGATGATGGATAGCTTTACGTAGATCCTTCAGTAGCTACCCAAAGGTGATGCATCGGCTTCCAACAGCTACTCTAGAAACGCCACACCATTTAAGGTACAAGTTAATTTTGAAATCCCCATCTTCGAGGGTCAAATAGATGCAAATGCCATAGATAAATGGTTAAATATTCTAGATGGGTATTTTTCTATTCATGAATTTTCGAGTCAGGAAAAGATTGTTTTCTCTCTTCTCAAAGCAACCCCCCACGTCAAGGACTAGTGGGAAACCTACTGCGAGCAGAAGAATGGAAGTGCGGGCTCACTATTTTCAGCCGCATCCACTTGGGATTCATTTTGGGATGTTGTCAAGGAGCAGTACTTGTTGGCTTAATGGGGCCTAACCCAAGTTCAAAAATGTTTATCCAAACAAATCCTGACACTATCGGCCCTTTTGGAAACAGTTCGCGTAGCGCGAACTGAAGTCTCACCCGAGGTAGTACAGGAGGGTGTTGGAACTAGGTTTCTGCACCCTAGGGATGTCTTGATGTGGTCTAGGTTGTCGCGGAGTGATCATACTTGCTACGATGATTCCACACAGTTTTTTTCTTTAGGCAAATACCTTAGTCAAGTGCGAATACAATTTACCCTTTTCTATGCTTAATATTACTATAGATCTTTGGTTACTTATGAAGGTACAACAATTTTTAGTTACTATTTAGCATAAATAGACATGCACGTAATCATATGTCAGGAACGGATGCATAAACTAGAATCAAAACAGATACATGATATTTCAGGATCAACTTATCTTTATTGATGCGTTTATCCAATTACAATTCACTTCCTACCCTGCGCACACAGATGTGGAGTCTCTATCTCCTATTACAACCCTTGACTCAGACTTCCCAACTTAGAGTGACTATCGTAATTAACAACCCATGCACTATAGACCTCCTTACTTCTTGTCCAAAAACTATCTTCTACACCTAGCACCTTGCTTTATTTATACATTCTCATGGTCCACAGATCATGGGTAGGCCAACTCATTTTCTATTATTTTACCTTATTTTCTGGGGGACTACCCTTTGACTTGACTTATTACAACTCATGCTCTGTGCATTTAGCAGAGCTTTTACAATACACTGCCCAAAACTATGGGCTTTAGCCCAAAAACCATTACACGGGGGATCTATTGCCCAACAGGCCCCCAACACAATCATCGTGACTCGACCCGAGTCACCTCGCTGGTACAGTAATCTTTGTGTGAAGCTCATCTAACAATATTTTCACTTCAGTGACGTCCGTAGCACATTCCTCCACTGTATGTTGTATCAAATGTGCGCTACATTCAGATGCATCATTGTTAGCAGTGTCCACTTGCCTTTTCGCATATGTGTCCTGCATCTAGGTCATCTTGCTCTCTATTGTGGCAGTGACCATGAACGCTTCCTCAAGCCAAGGCTAGATGTCTGCTTTAAGCCCTGCTTCTTACTATCGCGCAACGTCCACTCGTTCTTTTAGATCCTGCACCTCCCTTATCTTGGCCAAGTGTTGGGTGAGGGTGACCATTTGTGCAGTTCCCCGAACATCATCATATGCCCACTACAATTCTCGTGCTTCCGTTTCTAGCTACCATAGTATTGGGTCCTCCTGAAGTGAAGTAAGAATTAAGAGGGATTAGTCCAACAAGCTAGTGTAGTCTTGTACACCATGCTCTATCACCTTCAACTCTAATTGAATGGCTTGGCGGTGCTGCTCTCTGACTTCCAGGTTTATAAAGGGTTGTGCCTGCAATCGCAACTCTGCTATCTGCAAGTTCAGTTCCAACTGCACCTTCGCAGCCTCCTCGGGGGTTCTACGAACTCTCGCTGCTAGTTGGCAAATCTTTTCTGCTGTGGGGAGCTCTAATGGTATGTCCAGCTTCGCAATACTACTACAAGCCTCCTCTGTTGCCTATTCTACTCCCTGTTTTTGGGCAACCATGTTGTCGCACTGTAGGCTGAGTCGTTCTAGCTTTGCGTCTTACGTACTCAAGATTTGGAGAGTGTGGCCCTCCCTGGCACAAATCTCAGTAGTTACCCCTTCCTGCAGCTGGTGGAGGGTTTCGTTGTGAAGGGCAGCCAAATTCAAACCCCATCCCCTTATGTCGCCTTTGGCTGCTGCTACGACGGCTCCTTATGGAAACACCAAGGTGTGCGTTGTGCTTGTGTGCAGCATGTGTTCAGTCTCGGATATTCTTTCCGCAAGGTGCGGTGTCATCCTTCCTGGGGTGTGCACCTATAATGCCTCCAACTGCGCTCTGAGCACCCCCAACACAGTCGTTTTCTCCATCATCGATTCTACTAGGGCATCCTTATCAATAAGGGTTCCTCCCATGGACTCTATTTCCTTTGTCCTTTTTCATGCAGAAGGTTTCTCCTGGTCACGTGGCCTCTTGAGTTGTGTCACATTTGTTGTAAGGTTCGCACATTCTTGTATCTCCACCTCCTCCTATATAGTCAGTTCCATGGGCATTTCTTGGCCTTCCTCGGCATATTTAGCAGCCGCAGTTGTGGCCTGTGTCATTTTCTCTAGTGTGGTTTCCTCAGCCGTCCTTTGTAGCATGGCTGCTTCCTGTTCTTAACTCTTTCTTTCTACTAGCTTTGTGAGGCGCAGCTTGGTCTCCTTCTTCTTCTGTTGCGCCGCAATTTTTTCCAATTCTGCTAAGTCCGAAGTGCACCACTCCAGAGACCATGACGCCATTACTTCGAATATTGCATCATCTATGGCAATAAACGGAAACTTTTCCCATGCTCGAGCTGGATCCTTACGTGCCCAGATATACAAGTTATGCATATCTGCCTTGAATTCCACCACACTCTGTAAAGTGTTATATAGCATTGGGGACAAATGTGACCTACGGTTGATCCATGTTTATAAACTTGCCTCTACAAATGTCCAAAATACCTTTATCTTCTAGATCCTTGTTGCGTCTGTGGTCACCCAGAGCGAGGAATACCTCACGGCCTCTGGTATGTGTTGTTCCATGGCGGGAAATTGGCTATCTGTCAATAACTCTCCGGCAATCAACAGGATGGATAAGAGCACCCACGCGTAGTGGAAGGTCTTACCTTGGTCCTGTGATTCTATTTGAGCTATTAGGTCTTGCAAATCTTCCTCCTCCTCTTCTGTCTCAACAGTGGCAGCTTTACCCTTTTCGGCCAACGAGATTTTACTAACTCTTGGGTGTCGTGGTGATACCCGAATGGGCCCCATCGGTTGTTTTTTCTTCTGTGGTCATGGTGTGCATGGGGACTTCAGGACCTCTGGTGCGCCTGTTGCCTGTCCGAGCCCCTCTTGTGTCACCCGTGGTTCTAGGCTACCTCCCATAATTCGCACTATGTTCCTCGATATTGTGTTTATACTAGAATCACTACGCTATTCTACCTCAATTCTTAACAACCCTGGAGCTGGTTGCAAACTACCCCATGGGATTTTATAGTAACAGTCGGATTTGAATTCAGCCCTTCCCTCCCATTTTGAGTCCTCATTACTTGCTTGGTGGCAAATCTCCCTGAATCTAGCTCGTAATAACTGTCTTAAAGGTCTGTCGCCTGCTCCTTTCTACATTAAATTAGCCTTCTTGTCATGAACAGTGTCACCAACGGTCATCCCTGAGCCTTTGCACGCGGCAGCGCCTCCCCTTAAGCATGACTCTGAAACTTGTGCCAAACGTGTTCTACGCAGACCCCCCTTTCCGTACATATCTCCTATAGCCTATTTTATAGTCCCATGCCTTCTTTCAACTGCCCGAGGCACTGAGACTGTGCCTTCTACAGATAGTCAGGTGGTCACACCCTTGGTGCGAGGCTTCGCTTGTCCTACTAGCCCGAGCTGCTAGCACCTTCCACATGCCTTCGCATCACGTCCCCCTTTGTCTGGTACCTCCCTTTTGTTAGTGAGGTGCAACTACAGCCATAATAGTAGGGTCGCAATTTGTTCGAATGTCGTAGTAGTGTTGGCTAGAATTGGTCCCTTCATACTCCTGTGTTTCGTGGCCCGCTTGCGCGAAGCTTTTCTTGTAGCTGCCGAATTCTTTTAACCAGGTCCCCATGTCTTGTTCCTACTGCAGGAGCCGTAGCCCAAGGATGTTTCTTTGCCTTCCTGATTTCTTCTCGTCTTGTCATCATTGGAGTCATTTCTGTGTTCTGGTTCGTGCTTATGGTCCTATCTTCCCATCGAACCACTAGGGTGCACAGGTCCCCATCTGATTGTCCCACCGGGTAAACTGTCTTCACGATCTCGCATGGCCTTGCGACTACACATCGCTCTTTCCGCATCCGCATAGGGTCCTGATTTTGAACCTTATCCGGGATTGTTCCTACCCAGCATGCGACTGTACCCGTTGACACAGGCGGGCAAGAAAATTGCTTTGTCCTAGTCTCCCAACCCGTGTTTGACACAGGGAATTTTGAAACCGTCAATGTGTCCTTCTTCTGCATCCACACCAGCTCCCAATATTCTATTGGTGCTTCTACACACTTGTGTAGACGTTGTACACAATACCCCATCCATCGTGTCACACTGCTGTTATTTTGGTCCCTACCTTCAAATCTCGTTTAAGAGTTTGTCCCCTCCTTTGTCCCCATCATATGTTGGTAATTCCCTGGTTTCAATCATTACGTATCGTAGTGATCTAATAATCCTATTGCAATTTAGCGCAGATACCTCATGCAACCAGTTCTGCTAATGTTTTATTTCTTCATCAGAATCTGAAGTACAAGAGTTGTCGCACTCCCATGATATTCTTTCATCTTCAGTCGGGTTTACCCAATCCTAATCTTGCACTGTTATCTGGTAAATGCAATCCAACTCATCGTCACTATCATCTTTGTGAATAGGTTCAGTGTAACATACTCCTTTAGCTGGATCCAACAGAATGATGACACATAGAGACTTTTTCTCAAAAATCAATTTTTGCTTCTTCATGTTGATGACTCCATTCATATTTGTAGCCTAATCTATCCCTAATAATGTAGGGTAAGGGTTACTTTCATCCACAATCTCTATTACCTCAAAGTCTATCTGTGTGCTCGCACCGTCAATATCTACAGTTACCCCTTGCAGTCTTCCCATGGGCACGATATTTTGTTGATTTTCCATCCGTAATTGAATAGGAGACCACTATAACATGGGCTCACCCATCTGCTCCCAAGTCTATTTTGGTAGCATGTTCACATCCGAACCCAGGTAGAGAATTACCTGATCCATCTCATATTTGCGAATTTGCGTTGTCAGCCGCATCTCCCTCCCAATACGCAATGTATGCTTCCCCATCTTTCAAACTATGCACGATTCCCCTGATCCTCCACACCTAGTGATTAGCTCTTGAAGTCCTTTAAATGCCTTATTTTCTTGTAGCAGCTTCATGCATGTCTCTAAAAAGTTAGTAAGCATAGACGGATCATTCCTGGTTCTAGTTGATCCTTACTACCAGAAGTAGAGACCTCTGTGAAGCTCTTCGTAGCTTCCATAACCATTTCCTTCGCGCACTCTGAGTCAAGTTCAAATTCCTTCATAGGGGCCGTGCAGACCCAAGTATTGTCCTTAGGTTGCTTTTCCTTATCCTCCCCTATAGTCGCACCACTTCTATGCACCATATTCACATCGGGGTCTCCTTCACGCAGTTCCGATCTCAGCATTTGGATATTTTGAGTTGGAGCAAGTTGTAGTACCCCTTTCTAGCGCATCTGTGCGATCAACGTCAAACAATCTACCGCTTCATGATCAAACTGATAGAAATATGGGCAAGATAGTCTCATCGGGTTGTAAAATCATGGATGTAGTGCCTAGGTCCTCCACAGTTGTATCAGATTAACTATCTGCGCCCTCATCCTGGTCCCATCCCTCCTCGCCCTAGACCTCGCCCTTGGAAGCCACCCCTCGCTATTGCTGTAGTAGGATCAAGGCCTCGCGTTTCTGTCGACATTCAATAGGTTGGGGTCCTATCCATCATTAGTTCATAGCTTCGACATGTTCTCTCATCATGACCCACTAATCTACAGAAATTACAGTACAATTGTTGCGAAGTCTGGGTATATTTCTACAACAGGTGACAGTTGTCTGTTGCATGCTTTCCTCCCACCTTACAAATCGTGCACCAAAGAGAGACAGATGCACTCGATCCTTCTTACGCCTCCAGTATCAACGGCATTGGTCCCCCTCCTGCCAAATAGTTCATGAATACAGGAAAGTGATCCTTATCATGACCCTGGCCTTTACATTTTATACACCACACTTCTTCACGTGCCTCTAGCTAGGGTGCCCTATCCTGCTTCAAACTCTGCATCTCTAAGCATAGTTTTTGTAGTTGCGAGTCGATGTTTTGGACTCCCAACCCTGGATCTTGTATTAGTGTTTTTTGCAACCTCATCACCATTTCTAGTGCCTCTGCCTGGGTTGAGAGCTTCTGTTGTGACAGTGTCATCCTCAAGTGTGATGTCAAAGACATCACAAACCATGCGCGGTGATGCGCATCTGTTAGTGTCATATTAGCCTCGCGTTTCATACTTTTCAGCCTTTGGTCTAGATCCCAGGGGGTTTCACCTGGAAGCATTGTGATCTCCTTGAAGCCTATAGTTGACTGCATCTTCGATTTTGGTCGACTAAACTCCCTATTCAATGCACTCTAAATTTCTACTATTCCTGCATTCAAGTGATCATTTGAGTGCTTGATATACCGAGTCAGTGCACGATCTTGTAGCACACTTACCAATGTGGCCTTCTTAATGTTGTCATCCGTAACCCGATGTGCTTCCCACACTGCTCTTACTATGAACCAAAATTGATCGGGATCTTTGTTTCCTACTCCTCTGAATACAGGCAATTTGATCGCGCTCACCATGCTAAACGGTTGGTTTGGTGGGGGTGGAGTGGGCGAAGTTGGAGGTTAAGACGGTGATGGGAGTGGTGGTGTTAACGGAGATGCTAACTGCGGAATGCGATGCCCAATCAAACTGACCGCACTCCTCAGAGAAACCCAAGCGCGCTCGTCCCCACTTGCTCGCGGTGGTGAAATTAAAGGACTGTTTCCTAACCCTTCGATCCCTTTGAAGCTCCTTCAACTTCGCATCATTCTACTCATTAATGTATGCGCATTACCCATTTTTCACATAACAGCATCTTAAGACTTGATGTACTTACCTCGCGGTTCTTTGAGAAAACATCTTTCAGCTTTGTTGTAGATAATAGTTGTGTCAATCGCAAATTCAGTGATAAACCCTCCTATTATTTGATCCAACCAATGATCTACGGCCCGTGCAATCTTGTCTTCAGATGCCTCTAGCCTGTGCACTAACTTCAGAGCCCACGCTATCGGATGATCAAGCTTGCACCTTCCCGTGTTGTCTACCAGCCTCGCAATCCAAGTATATAGTTCCAAAGAGAATGTTGCAAAGAAGACCTCGTGGATTTCGACATATATGAAGTGATCCAACTACCTTCTCTCAGATATCTACAAATTTTTGGTTTTCCTGTATCACGAACTCGTGCGGCTTCTGATCCAACCAATATTCAAGCTCCTTCTTCATAGGGTTCCAACGTCTCGACATCAGACATCCCTTAGGTAGATCCCGGTCCCGACAATGGAACCATTTGTTGGCTTAATGGGGCCTAACCCAAGTTCATAAATGTTTAGCCAAACAAATCCCAACACTACCAGCCCTTTTGGCAACAGTTCATGAAGCGCGGACTAAAGTCTCACCCGAGGTAGTATGGGAGGGTGCTGGAACAAGGTTTCCGCACCCTAGGAATGTATTAATGTGGTTTAGGTTGTCGCGGAGCGATCCTACGCATTGCGATGCTTCTGCGCAGCTGTTTTCTCGAGGCAACTACCTTAGTCAAGCGCGAATACAATTTACCCTTTTCTGTACTTAATATTATTATAGATCTTTGGTTACTTACGAAGGTACAGCAATTTTTAGTTACTAATTAGCATAAACAGGCATGTGTGTAATCATATGTCAGGAACAGATGCATAAACCAGAATCAAAATAGATACACAATATTTTAGGATCAACTTATCTTTATTAATGCTTTTATCCGATTACAATTCACTTCCTGTCCTACGCACATAGCTACAGGGGTTTGCGCACACAGCTTCGAACTCTACTAAGCCTCGCGCACATAGCTACAGAGACTCTATCTCTTATTACAACCTTTGACTCAAACTTATCGGCTTGGAGCGACTATCGTAATTAACAACCCATGTACCATAGACTTTCTTGCTTCTTGTCCAAAAACTATCTTCTATGCCTAGCGCCTTGCTTTATTTATACATTCTCATGGTCCACAGACCATGGGTAGGCTGACCCATTTTCTGTTATTTTACCTTATTTTCAGGCGGACCACTCTTTGACTTGACTTATTACAACTCACGCTCTGCGCATTTTGTGGAGCTTTTACAATACACTACCCAAAACTGTGGGCTTTAGCCCAAAAACCATTACGCAGGGGATCCGCTGCCCAACAGTACTACCCTGTCAAAAGCTATGTGGACAAATACATCAAATGGACCACACTATGGCAGGGAAGGGACCAAGATGTGCCAGAGTTCACAAAAAATTTTCATATCCCTCGCACACAATTGGGTATCAAGGACTCTGAGTTGCATTTGGTATTCAAATACTACAGTTTCCTACATAGATACATCTAGGAAGAGATGGAGTTCCTAAACATCTCCTCGCTCAACATAGCATACTGATACACTGTCAAAATCAAGAAAAATTTCAAATAGAAGAAGCTATACTTTGGATCTACAAATCCAAAGACCAAAGGACAAAGCAAAGATGGGGTTACCCAAGACAACCCATCGAAGCTGCAAGAAAAGAACACCACAAAGTCAAAGAAGGACAAAGGAAAGTGGTGTGAGTTCCACAAGAGTCCCACTCATAACACAAGTGTCGGGCCAAGCAGTCATTGGTGGCCGAGTTGAAGGCTTCAAAATCAGATGCATGTTCCGACCCTGAGTCAGAACCCGACAAGGGGAATGGAAAGGGAAGTAGATCATTGATGCGGAGCCCAGTGTCACTATTGCCACCACCAAGATCTAGAAGAATGAGCCCGAACATCTGGAGGAGGGGGAATGTGTTTTCCACTCATAGATGTGGGTGAAGGGTTCGATGTTGAAATTCATTGTCAACAGTGGCAGCCAAAAGAACCTCATTTCAACAGAGGTCATGAAGCGGTTGGGCCTACCGACTACACCACACCCACAGTCGTACAGTATCGGATGGCTTCATGAAGGATGAGACCTCAAAGTTCGCCAGCAGTGTCGCCTTCCCTACAACATCAAGCCCTTCACAGATGAGGTATTGTGTGATCTTACACCTTTGAATGTCTGTGATGTATTATTAGGCCATCCATACTTGTGGAGGCGACATGTTGTGTATGAGTCAAGGCCTCGCGTTGTCATTTTTTGTTTGGATAATTCATTATACAGGATACTGGAGGTAGCCCCACCTACCGCCACCTCCTTGATCTCTACTAAGAAAGGTAGCAAGCTCATCTCCCAAACTAGGAAATTCATTTTGTCTGATTCACTCCCAAAGTAAGGGGAAGATTGTCACCACATCCATGACCCCCGTGAAGGGTTCCTCCACGCAGCAGCAGCA